>JARBWK010000006.1:64537515-64744371 GCA_030556195.1 Anolis apletophallus
CATTTCAGGTATCGGATATCACTACTGGGAAAGGAGCTATTTTACTAAAATAGCTGCCACATGAAGCTAACAATTAAAACTCACCTCATGGTGAAAACATTAACCTCACACTTACCTTTTTATAGTGAGGTTTGAAACAAAACAAACATGCAATGAAAGATCAGGGAATTCTTTTGCCAAAGCTATATCAAGCCGTTGTAATGTTTAATGCTTAATCAATATATTGTTTGGCTAGAAGCAACAAAGCTTATCCGGCTAAAGATTTTAATTGACTGGTAGACCTAATTAGAATTGAATCAATTCACACAGAGGAATGACAAGCATGTTGTGACTTGTGTGCATGTTGACTTGTGTGCATGTTTTCCATTGCAAAGGTGCTAAATGCATAGTTGAACCACACTTTCTATGGTTTTCAAGTCTCAGCTTTCTCTTTGCATACATTTTTTGTGTGTAAAGTAAACTAATTTAGGTCAGGCTTTTGTAATTCATAATGGAGAAACTCATCTAGAAGGAGTGTCTTCCCACTTCTCAACTTTTTCCCTACTCACTACCCAAATTGTACAGTGTCTGATCATGAGAGTGGGCTGCGGTGAAGCAGCTGGCAGATGGTTCTGTGCATGAAACATTCAGCAGTAGTGAAGGAACAGCTGGGTATGGTTGTTTGCAATTGCATAAAAACAACTGCGCAAGTAGTCGTGAAAGGATAGATGGAAGGATTGTTGAAATGAGGTTTAGGTTCCTTCTTCAAGTTTCCCAGTTTTTACACTTCTGCAGTTGGGATGAGAACTCAATTACACTTCAATTAGGTCTGTGGGGGAAAAGGCACCTAATATTTCATGAGACTAATCTATCACTCCTTCCCATTTAAGCCAAGAAAACTCATTTGAACTTCTGGGAATCTACAATAGATTCACTGATGATGGTTATATCCATAGCCAGTAGTTTGTCTTTTATATTTTTATCTGTTGCTGTTGTTTCTGAATTATCTCTTCACTCTGCTTCTGTAATTAGAATCATAAATTTGACAGAAACAATTTAGAAAGAAAGTATAAAGCTAAATCAAATTAACAATGTATTTATTTCATAATTCCTCCCTCCCTGTGCTCTCTCCTTTCCTCCCGCCCTCCCAATCTCTGTCTCTGTCTCTGTCTCTCTCTCTGTCTCTCTCTCTGTCTCTCTCTCTCTCTCTCTCTCTCTGTATCTCTCTCTCTCTGTATCTCTCTCTCTCTCTCACACACACACACACACACACACAAACACACACTTGTGTTAATGCAGTTTGGGACATTGTTTTAAAATCCTAACTATACTGTTGTAAGAAATAGCTGCAAAACAAATGTTAATGCTAAAAAGCAATTTCTATGTGTTCCCACTGCTGTATGTTTAATAATACTACATGCAATTGAGATCATGTGATAGGTAGAGATTTTTAGAGTGACATCAGGCCATAGTTGTGAAAGTAGCAAATTTACCATGAAGCAAAAATGTATAGTTAAAACAAAACACAAGGTGGAAAGAAATTGTAAGAACAGGTAGTCTGCAAGAAGTACTTCTAGTTGAAAGTGCTACAGGTGTGTAACAGAAATATAGCAGTAGCAATCAGGCACATCACCTTCACCCTTAGAACAGAAAGTATATTGGCCATTTTATACAAATAGAGGAAATGTATGTGTGTGCATGGGGGTTCTGAAGCTGTTGAATCAGATTTGAAGTGAATACTGTGTCTTCGGTTTCTGTTTAACTAATGGTGTTGGTGAAAGATCACTGGCTGGATGTATATCACTTGCTTTTCATGCAAACTATTCTCTTAGAAAGAACTTAGCTATAGATCCTCTCTCATTTGTGATAATGTAAACCTGCCCTAAAGTCAGCTTTTGAAGGGAAACTGCACATTTCCTGTTTATATTAGAAACACCGGCATATCATTTCCTCAGTCCAGACAACGTTGATTTTGGAGTATAGACTCTTGACAAGCCAAGTCTTCCAAGGGATCTCTAGTTTCAGGTTTTCTTCATGCTTCCTGTTTCTAGCTATGAAGGACTGTTTCTGAATTGCATGTATTGGGTTTTTTCTGCTGTTGTATTCCGGTTTTTTGATGCATTTCATGTACTCTGAACTCTGAGGATTATTCCTGTTTTTTGGACATTGATTTTTACACTATTTTGCTGGATTCCTTTTCCATATATTATTCAATAAACTGCTATTTTATCTTGAATTGGATTGTGTGTTAAGTACAGAGGTGATTTCCAGCCTTGGAGTGCAACACTTATTTTGTTCAGCTGAGAAAGCTGATGAGTACTGTTTTCTGTTCATGTGGCCACCTCTGCTGATGTATTCATGGGTCTCCCGTAATGGCCAGGAGTTTACATAGAGTGCTACCACCAGCTGGGAGCAGTGATGGGGGTAACATGGGCATGATTCATCCCCCTTTTTCCTGAGTTGATGAGCACAGGGATGAGGGGTTGAGAGTGGTGCCCTGTGTAGACAGTGGACAAGTCTAAATTGGACCCGATGCTACTGTCTACGTTACTCCAAAATGGTGAGGGTGCTCCAGAATTGCAAGTAAATTCTGGAGCATCCCGTGACTTTTACTAAACCAGGGCAAAACTGGGATTCACCTGGTTTAACTCACAATACTCACTGGAAGTAGACATTCAGGAGCCAACTCAGGTTAAGTTCAGCTTTTAGTTCCCATATAAATGAGTCTAACAGGTAATCCAAGAAAATGGATGTGGCAGTTCAATCTCTTTGATGGACAGTGTTCTTGATATTCCCGTGCTTCTTGGAATTCTTGGCCACATTTAATTACACATTTTCTCAATGGATTTTGACATTGGTTATCTAAACTACTGTTTTTGTGAAAAGACTTATGCACTAGTAAGTGACTTGCCCATCCACCTCCTTTCATCTTCTTCAATTATCTTTGGGTGACCTAACTAGATTGATTTCCCTATAGCTTGACTTTTGTTACTTGTAGGCTTAGGGTGAGCAAGACAAGCATATCTTCCCCTTCCCCACCTCTCCTCTCCTCTCTCTCTTTTTCACCTCCATCTCAGCTGCTATGTTTCACTAACATTACAAATTATTTTAACCATCACAAACTTTAATATGACATAGTTATATGCCAATGATTTAGAAATGCAGACGAGAGAATACAAATTGGAAAAATTGCAAAAGTAATATTTATATACCTCTGAGACTTGTGAGAAAATATGCAAGTCACTATGAGTTTTTGCAGGGGGATTTGGAGAAATTACGTGTGTACAAAAATGCACAAGTTTCATGTGTGATGGCTAATGGCAGAAATGCCCATTAGGAAGGGGATTGCTTTAGTCAATGGTGAAATATCATTTCAGTCAGGTAAATTATGCAAATACATATACCAGCTGGTGAAAATATGTTAATTTTAGGTAGAAAACAGAGTCTTCCAACTTTATATGGATGGAAGAAATGCAGGGGGGATATGGTTTGATTCAGTGAAATTACATATGGGAGATTGATTGATTGATTGATTGATTGATTTATTTATTTATTTATTCAGTTTTATATTCCGCTCCTCCCTGCAGGCTCGGGGCGGATCACAGCAACATTCGATAAAAACAACAGAGTACAACAGTATTAAAACCAGGGTTACATGGTTACAAATTCTAAAAACTCAACACATGATCATATAGAACATTTCCGGGAATTAGCCAAACGTGAGTAGGAAAAGGGCAGTCTTGCACGCTCTCCTAAAGGGAACAAGCTCTCGGATCGCACGGGTATCGGGTGGAAGAGAATTCCACAAAGTAGGGGCAGCAACAGAAAAGGCACGCTGCCTGGTTGTGGACAGGTGGCAAGAGCAGATTGATGGTATTTCTAACAAGTTTTGCTCCTCTGAACGCAGTGATCTCGGGGGAACATACGGGGTAAGGCGGTCCCTCAGGTACACAGGCCCTAGACCGTATAAGGCCTTAAAGATCATAACCAACACCTTGAAGGCAATTCGGTACTCAATAGGAAGCCAGTGCAGTTGCCGCAGGATGGGAGTAATGTGCTATCTCACCGGTGCTCCCACCAGTAAGCGAGCTGCGGCATTCTGCACTAGCTTGAGTTTCCGAATTGTCGACAAAGGAAGACCCACGTAGAGGGCGTTACAGTAGTCCAGCCTCGAGATGACCGTCGCTTGGATCACTGTGGCCAGGTCTTCCCTGGACAGGTAGGGTGCCAGTCGCCTAGCCTGTCGGAGGTGGAAAAATGATGCTTTGCTGACCATGGAGACCTGAGTCTCCATGGACAGCAAAGGGTCCAGGGGAATGCTTAGACTCTTGACGAGGGATGACGGGCTAAGTTGCTCGCCATCCAGGGTAGGCAACCGGCACTCATCCAGCCCAGGGCGACCAGGCCACAAGATCTCCGTCTTCGACGGGTTCACCTTCAGCCGGCTGGAGCGCAGCCATCCAGTCACGGCTTCAAGGCAATGGTGGAAACAATCGGGTACGGTGTCCGGCCTGCCGTCCATTCTCAGCAGAAGCTGGGTGTCATCAGCGTACTGATAACACTCCAGACCAAAGTCACGGGCCAGCTGGGCCAGGGGGCGCATATAAATGTTGAATAATAAAGGAGAGAGAGTGGCCCCCTGGGGGACCCCACAAGTCAGTGGGAGTCTCCTGGAGACCTCCTCTCCCCTGTCCACGCATTGTCCCCGGTCATGGAGGAAGGAGGCCACCCATTTAAGGGCAGTCCCCCTCACTCCAGTCACGGCTAGACGGTGGGTCAACAATGCGTGATCTACTGTATCAAACGCTGCTGTTAGATCTAACAAAACAAGCAGGGCTGATCCGCCCTGGTCCAGCTGGCGGCAAAGTTGGTCTGTAATGGCGACAAGCACGGTCTCCGTCTCATGCCCGAAGGGATCAAGTCCAGCTGTGTCGTCTAAGAACCGCTGCAGCTGATCCGCTGCTGCCCTCTCAATTACCTTGCCTAAAAAAGGCAAATTTGACACAGGTCGGTAATTGGAGGGAGCCGAAGGGTCTAAATTCGGCTTCTTCAGCAGCGTTCTTACCATAGCCTCTTTCAAGCCCCCTGGGAACACTCCTTGCTCAAGGAAGCTGTTGATAATCTTTCCCAGGGGGTCTCGTAACTCCTCCCGGCAGGATCTAACAAGCCAGGAGGGGCACGGATCAAGGGAGCAGGTAGTTGGTCTAGCTGCAGCAAGAAGCTTATCGACAGCTGCTGCATCCAGCGGTTGGAACCGGGTGAAGGTGGGCCCGTCGAGTGGCGGCGGGGTCTCGAGTTCGCATACTGTATCAAAAGTGGCCGGGATGTCCCGGCGGAGGATCGAGATTTTGTCGGTGAAATAGTTCTGAAAAACCTCAGCTTTACACAGTTCCACTAGGAAATGCACTTTGGGCAGAAAAGTTGTTTTCAATAAGCCAGGAATTTAAAATTATTATAATAAACTTTCAGGTGCACATTGACCAGAGTATGCAGTCAGTTGAAACAGAAAATATTACACTCATAGATAAGGCAGGAAATTGTGGCACTGAGATAATAAAGTGTACAAACAGCACTTTCTTCTGTGGTTTTTACTGATAATTAGCACTCTGAAGATACTATGTGATATGATCATGTTATCCTTATGTCCCTAGTTAAGATAATGTAGATAACTGAGTAGAATTTACACATGTGGGCTACTCATTTAGCAAGCTTTTAATAACTTCTCAAAATACTTTATCAGCTGACTAAGGTATTTACATTTTAAGTCCAAGTATAAGTTGGTTAAAATAGTTTATTTTAATGCAATTTAATGTTATTTCAAAGGACTACCAATGAAATGGAGCATTACCGTTTTTTACTTCTGACATTTTGGAAAAGTATTTACAAATTATGCACCATTTTGGAGTGTCCTAGTAACTAGCATTATTAGTTGTCATAATGATTAGGTGAACTCATGACTTATTTTTCTAATAAGCAATTTTTTTATGGCAGTTCAAGGAGAGAGCTTAACTGGTGAACAATGGAAAGTTTCCAAAAGCTTGAAGGCTGGCTTTTATTTGTTTCCAAATAATACAAATATTGGATGAATCTATGTTTTAAATAAAAATGTTTTTTTCCAAAATCTGCAAAAAAAATATGAATAAGATAGAAATTGAGATTTATTTTTTTTAAATCAAATGTGGGAGATAAAAAATGATTAAGTAGGATAAATATAATTTTACTCATTTTCATATGGAAAGTTTTGCTGATTCCATCCAATTTCTAGATTTTACTTCCTATTGTAGATTCTATCCCATTAGACTAATTGGGACCTCAGGAAATGTTGAAAGGATCTGACTATATTACTTCTGGTGATGAATTTTCTTACAAAAACCATCTGCAGTTCAGTTGACTCCCAACTGGACATTCATATGTCATGCCATTCCCAATCATCTTAGGTATTTTTCTGACTGATGTATATCAGGTGCCATAAACATGTGCACAAAAATGTTTTGATCCCCAAGTGCACATTGTTCATACACTGCTACATGAAATAGTGTATTATATTCCTAAATAGTGTTTAGTGCACTATTTTGTGGAACTACATCTCTTGCTTCTCCCCACTCTCTTTTTTATCTAAATTAACTTAATATGAATCAGTGTATTGATATACAATTTTCCCCTATTTGTTAGTTACTCAAGTATATATCAAAATGATTGTGATGTTGTTGCTATTGTTGTTGTGTGCCTTTAAAATAGTTATAATTTATGGCAACCCTAAGACAAATATGTCATGGAATTTCCTTGGTTGGATTTAGAGAGAGGCTGAATTTGCTTTCCTTTAAGGTCAAGAAAGTGTGCCTTGCCCAAAGTCTAGAGCAGGCGTCGGGAACCTTTTTGAATCAGAGAGCCATGAAAGCAAAATATTTGGAAATTTATTTCAGTGAAAGCCATATAATATATATAATATATTTTAAGACTAAATTCAACTAAATGTGAGTATATTCGTATATACTATGAGAAAAGGATTCCACTGGCTGAATGACGGTGCATATGGCCCCTTTGAATGTTATGGATGATAAGAACAACACGACGTCAATGATGAATAAGGGAGGGGGAGAGAATAGCCTTCCAAGAATGTCCCCTCCCTGTACAATGATAACAGACGGGGGCCTTCTCCCTCCCTCCCTCCTCTCTCTCTCTCTCTCTCTCTCTCTCTCTCTCTCTTTCTCTGGCAGCAAATGCTGAAGGTTTCCCTCCCAAGGCTGGCATTCCTCCTCCTCTTCCCCACGTGCATGGAGGGGAGGGGCTTCCCTGTGTGGGCTTTGACTTTGGAGGCTCTGCAGTGTGGGTCCTTTCCTTTCACTCGGCGTCTCCAGGACTGCAGGGGAAGCACTGGCAAACATGGGAGGGTGGTCGCGCAGGCGTAGTGCAATCTCACTGCATCTCAGGGTCCCGCCTGGGCCGGATCCAAAAGGGAAAGTGGGAGGGAGGAGAGAGAGAGAGAGAGAGAGAGAGAGAGAGAGAGAGAGAGAAGGGGACAGGGATACCCAAAATGTGAGTTCCTGGGATTTCTCCTTGCAGCGGAGGAATCCCTGCATCGCTGCTGCTGCTGCTAAAGCCGGAAGAGGAGCAAATCCCACCTGATGATGCTGCTGCTGCCTCCGCTAAGAAGACACCCGCAGTGGCAGTGAGCCAGATGCAATCACCTAAAGAGCCACACCTGGCTTCGGAGCCATAGGCTTCCAACCTCTGGTCTAGAGTGTTTCAATGGCTGAGTATGAATGTGAAGTCTAATGGCTCTGGGTCATGATCCAATAAAATGAGTTGTTACTAAATTTTATAAATGTCATGCAGTGGGGAAATGAATTGAAAAAGAACACTCTTTAAATTAAGACATTCTAATTCTTTTTTGTTACTGAGTCACTTTCTTCCATAGGAGAATATTTTTAGGAAAATATGACCTCATTATGAAGTTTTCCCTACATAATACTGTTTGAGCCTCTAATCAACTTGAAGTCCCAGCTGACAAAAATAATAGATGCAACTAGAGAATTATCTTCAAGGCTTTCTTTCATTATTTTCCAGCTGAACTGCTGGTGAGAAATGGAACAACAAAAAGTGTTTATGCCTCATGATGTTCAAGGGATGCTGATTAAAACAGGTGACAAAGTGCAGAGATAAATGCTAGGGTTTGATAAAGTATTCAGATTAATTGCTAACTGGGGTAATGAGAAATATGCATGGAGGCAATAGTGTTCACAAGGTTGATAAAAGTCTCTTAGAAAGAAATTACTGACATGCATGAGCCCCAATCTTATCTTGGGTTGGTATATCATGAAAATAAGCATGTTTTCAGATAGAGTTACTAGTTAAGTCAAAACTCTGGGAATGAGTAACTACTACCAGTAACATGAAGTATAGCAATGTTAAGTAGCATAAAACATCAGCATAATTCTTCTGGCATGATTTTCTCACCCAGATTGCTGGTTAAAAATATCCTGCATTTCTTTTTTTAAAAAATAAAACCATGCCTTGTAGCACTCGTCATCTAAAAACAATCTTATTTTCATGCTATAGTAACTTGAAGCAGGATTGGCAGGGTCATGAATGAGAGCCATTGATTTGTTTCTAAGCAAGATTATGTCTACCTTGTGAAAACACTTGCCTCTATGCACATTCCTCATTATCCCAGTTAGGAATTAATCTGGATATTTGATCAAGCCCTGACATTTATCTCTGCACCTCGTCCCCTGTTTTAATCAGTGTCCCTTGGACACTATGAGGCACAAATGCTTTACTTGGTAACAGTTCAACTAAGCAGCTCAGTTGGAAAATAATGAAAGAAAGTTCAATATATTACTTGCTATTAATTGGTTTCCCAGTCACTATGGTATAAATACTGTTTCTTCTTCGAGAGCTCTGTGAATGCACACTTATGAAGTTTGCGCGCCAGCGCGGGCTTCCCAACGGAAACTTTTCCAGTTTGAAAACTTTTTGGCGGTAGCTCCGCCCAGCCAACCCGGAGGGCATAAAAGGCGCCTCCAGCGCGCCCACGCCATTCCTTTGTTTTCCGCCACTTGGGCAACATCGGAAATACGGCTGGTTGTGTGAGCATAGCATGTCCACAACCAGTTTCAAAAGGTGTTTATCCTGCGGTAGCAAGATCCCGGACTGTGACGGTCACTCGAAGTGCCTTCGTGTCTCGGGAGGGACACGCCGTTCCTGCCTGCCGGCACTGCCAGGCCTTCTCGACCGCCACTCGAAGAGCGAGAGCCCGCAGGCTTCAGGCCTACCTCACGGAGCGTGCTCTCTGCCCTCCACAGATGGCGACGGCTGTCCCATCTGCCTCCTTGGGATCCGAGGCGGCTGCTTCGGTCCCGCTGCGCCGACCGCCGCCCGGCTGGGAAGCGTCCGCACAAGGAGAAGAATTCCACCAAGTCTGTCTCCTCGAAGACTTCGAAGACTTCGGTGTCGAAGAGGCCCTGCACCGTAACCACCGAAACGGTCCAGCTGCCTCCTCCTCGAAGAGCATCGACAAGCTCAATGGCGTCGGGCCTCTCCCAGAGGTCGGCCATTTCGAGGACTCCCTCCGATCGGGCTATGGAGATAGCTTTCCGGAGGTCGAGTGAAGAAGCCCGTAGAGCCCAGACCAGAGGCCTGGTTCCTGTGACTCCGGCAAGTCTCTGGAGGCCGCTGCCTCGAGACCTCCCTCACCGAAAAGGCGCAGGACGCTGACATCATCGTCTTCAGTCTCCTGCCCCGACTCTTCGCCTGCCCCTGTTCTCGCTGTGGAGACAGGGGTAGAGCATGGTGTGTCGCCAGAGAACTCTGTCCAGACCGTCGTCCTCGCTCCTCCGGGACAGACCTCGGTTCGACAACTCTTCATTACTTCGCCAGACAAAGGCAGGCAGACCACGAGGCTCGCCCTGGCCCCGGCCAAGCGAACGCCTCCCCCTGTGTCGTCAGAGATGCCAAACATCCCTTCGACGTCCAGGTCACCTCCACAACCACAACCGCCGGTGATCCCAGACATGGTCCAACCTTGGTCGGGAGACGAGATGGAGGATGGCGAGGTCCCTCGATCGATAAGATCAGGATCCATCCTGTCCCTCAACATGGACAGAACGCCCTCCCATGCGGGCTGTGACGCCGAACCCTCCTCTCGCCGACGGACAACGCGAAGGCCTTCGGTGAGCAGATGGGCCGGATGGCGAGATCTCTGGGGATGCAAACCTATGTCCCCACGAGGTCCAGCGCTTGCCCAGTGTTCAGACGGGTGCAGATCGAAGACGCGGCCCAACCGCACCTTCCTATGCTAGAACCGCTGGAGGAGGCGGTTAAGGCATCATGGGCAACTCCGTCTACCATCCCTCCTACGTCAAGTCGCATCGAGGCATGGTATAAGATAGACGAGAGGGAAAAGAGCTGGCTCCACGATCATCCAGTGCCGAACTCGATGATCGTCACTTCCGCCCAAACCTCGGGCCGAGAATCTGCGGCACCCTCAGATCAAGAGGGAAGGAGATTCGACACAACGGGTCGAAAGATCTACAAGGCCGGGCTCCTGTTGACCAAGATGGCCAACTACGGCGCTTGTATGGCAGCGTATCACCAGATCCTCTGGGAAAGGGCTCAACCCTTTTTCCAGGATCTTTCTCGAGCAGCAGACGGCGCTTCTCTCCATATCCCAGGAGGCAGAGTCGCTAGCACACCATCAGATCCTCATGGCCCGCCACACAGCGGACACTTCGGGGAAGCTGCTGGCCCACGGTGTCGCCATCCGAAGACACGCGTGGCTGAAATCCTCTGGCCTTTCCACGAACTCGAGGAAAACGATCGAGGATCTGCCGTTCGATGCCCAGGGACTTTTCTTTGCGGGCACGGACGACAGACTCAAGGCCACTCATGACTTTAGAGTCTTGACGGCAAAATTGGACCGGCCTCAACCCCAACCCAGGCCGAAGTACTACCAACGGGCCAAGTTTCAGCCCAGACAGCAGTACCGCCAAGCCCCGAGGTACTCGGCGCCTCAGCAGCAACAACAGCAGCAGCCGAGGCAGCAGCAACAGCAGTCCAACAGACCCCGACAGGGAAACAAGTCGCGACCTCGCCATGGCAATGGCAATGGACAATCCAACCGTCGCGTTTGACGGGGCGCTGGACGACACCGCCTTGTCGCAAAGTACCGCTGCCACCACCATGCCTCCTCCCATCCTTCGACCTCCACCACCACACCCGCCATTCGGAGATCGCCTGGCCCGCTACATCGATGCCTGGCGACGCATCACCAGATGCATGGGTTCTCCGGATTGTCGAAGACGGCTATGCCTTGGAATTCGACGAACTTCCACCCACGGGGTTCATCGTCGAGACACAGCCGTCCAGGGTGATCTTGGAGGAGGTCGACGCGTTGCTTCAAAAGGGAGCGATCTCACAGCTCCCCAAGAGCAAGGAAAGAAGGGCATTCTTCTCACGGTATTTCACCGTGCCGAAGCCAGACGGTTCCCGCGACCCATCCTGGACCTCAGAGACTTAAACGCGTACGTTTCGCCGAGGAAATTCAGGATGGTGTCAGTGTCGTCCATTCTCCCACTTCTCCGGTCCAACGACCACTTTGCGTCGATCGACCTTCGGGACGCATATTTCCACGTCTCGATTCGACCTGCTCATCGACGCTTCTTGAGCTTCAAGGTGGCGGGAAGGGCGTACCAGTTCAACGTCCTCCCGTTCGGCCTCTGGACAGCACCTCGGACATTCTCAAAGTGCATGTCGGTCGGGGCTGCGCACTTGAGGAGGCAGAAAATCCGGATTTTTCCATATCTGGACGACTGGCTGCTGGCGGCCCAGTCTCCGGAACTCCTGCATCAACAGGTCTCTACGACCCTACAACTACTCTCCTCATTGGGTCTGCGCCTCAACGAGGAAAAGTCCCAGCTGGTCCCAACGATGACCATCAAGTTCATCGGCACGATATTCAACTCCGTCGATCAGCTCGCCTATCTGCCAGACGTCAGATTCCAGGCTCTTCGACGCGAGATACACAGCTGCAACAGGCCCGCCATCACGGCGAAACAAATCCAAGTGACCTTAGGCCACATGGCCTCGACAGTAGCTGTGACCCCATTGGCGAGACTGCGCTTCAGACCACTGCAGCGCTGGTTCCTCGACCATTTCGACCCGGTCAGGGAGCACCACTCAAAAAGGTTATCCCTGCCAAAGGCGGTCAAGGACTCCCTCCGGTGGTGGGCGTCCAAGAGCAACGTGTGCAGGGGAGTACCCTTCCACACCGTAGACCCAGCCATCACAGTGACGACCGACGCGTCATTACAGGCATGGGGAGGCCACTCCCAAGACTCTCCGGGCCTTCGCCCCCCTCGTCACTGGGAAAGTAGTACTGGTCAGGACAGACAACATCGTGGCCATGTACTACGTGAACAAGCAGGGCGGGACGGGCTCGAGGAAACTCCTGGCCCTAGCCCAGAACCTGTGGGAGTGGTGCGTCCACCATCAAGTAACTCCCAGGGCGGTCCATCTCCCGGGTGTCGAGAACGAGGAAGCGGATTGCCTCAGCAGAACCAGCTGGTCGTCCCACGAATGGATGCTGCATCCGGACGAGCTCCACCGTGTATTTCAGCGGTGGGGGTTCCCGGACGCAGATCTCTTCGCATCGCCGGAAAACAACCAACTGCCAGTTTTCGGTGCAAGGCTTGCCCCGGATGCACACCGGGGATGCCTCGGGGGACGCCCTTCTGCTCGACTGGACGACTGGGTTCTTCTATCTATTCCCGCCGTTCCCGCTCCTCCTCCGGATCGTCGAGAGGATCCAGCTCTCAGGGACCGATTGCATCCTCATCGCTCCCTACTGGCCGAGACAAGTCTGGTTCCCGACCCTGCTACACCTAGCGGGTCAGGACTACATGCCGCTCCCTCACCGACCAGATCTACTGACTCGGGAGAACGGGATGCTCCTCCACCCGGACCTTCAGTCCTTGCACTTGACTGCGTGGAGGATTCGCCGGCACCAGAGGTCTCTCCAGCTGTAGCAGCGATCCTGGCAGCGGCCCACAAGCCGGCCACGTCGAAGGCATACTCGGCGTGCATCGCCCGCTACGAGAGGTTCCAGGCTTCCCGATCTACCACCGTCTTCCCGCTGGTAGTCCCATCGGTCTTGGAGTTCCTGGCACAACTGGTCGACAGGGGTCTATCCATGTCCTCGGTGAAGACCCATTTGGCGGCCCTCACCTGGCAGAACCAGCAGAGGGGCGGTCCCTCGCTGTTCCAGTACCCGATGGTCAAGAGGTTCCTGAGGGGTGTTAACAACACTCGTCCCCCGGTGCATCCACCCACACCGGGTTGGAACTTGGACCTGGTGCTGTCCTGCCTGACATCCCCACCGTTTGAGCCGCTGTCATCCATCGACCTGCGGCTCCTATCCTGGAAGGTGGCCTTCTTAGTCGCCATTGCTTCGGCGCGTCGCCCTTCCGAGCTGGCGGCGCTCCGTGTCGACGAACCCTACCTGCTGTTTTTAGCAGATAGGGCCATCCTGCGGACGGACATCACCTTTCTGCCGAAGGTGGTGTCCCCGTTCCACCTGAACACGGACATTGTGCTCCCGGACTTGGGACTGGCCCGAACCGGGGACACGGACTCGAGGGCGAACGGCCTCGACGTCAGAAGGGCCCTTCTGACCTACAAGAACCGGTCGGCGGACTACCGCCGATCGACCCGACTGTTTGTGTCGTACGCCACCGACAAGCTGGGCTTGCCGGTGTCGGCACAGAGACTTTCTAATTGGGTAGCATCCCTGGTTGAACTGTGCTATCAGATAGCCCGTCAACCGTGCCCATCTAAGGTCAAGGGACGCTCGACTAGGGCAGTGGCCACGTCAACTGCGTTCCTCCAAGGGATTCCCCTGGACCAAATTTGTAGGGCGGCCATCTGGGCCAACCCCTCTACCTTTATATCTCATTACCGGGTAGACACCCTGTTTGGGAGGGAGGCGGCCTTTGGTCGGTCGATTCTTAACCCAAAGACCCCACTAGGTGCTGCAGAGTAATCAGCCCCAGATCTCCCTTGTTTCTTTGCACTGGTCGATCGACAGTTGCGTCGATCAAACCCCTCTTGTTCATTGCACTGTCAATGTTAAGTATGTGCCGTGCCCCAGGTAGGGGCACAGTCTACCGGTTATAGCGCGCTTTACCCATTTACGGGTAGGTTGCACCAGTTGTGCACCCTTTTGCTCTCAGGTTGTGCTTGTTGCACTCACTGTTATGAGGCCTGTGTGCCTGACATGAATGGTGCTTGTTGCACTTCTGCAAATATTGCACTGATGTTTGAGGCCTGCGTGCCTGACATGAATGGTGCTTGTTGCACTGTGTTTACAAGTGGGAGCCTGCCTCCCACTCATATATTATGTGTTTAACATGTTATTTATTCAGGTTGCTGGTTGCAATAAACCTGTTCATTTTTTCTACAATCTGGCTGGTTTGTTCCCACCTCCTTTACCTTAGCTCGGTAAATCTTCATAAGTGTGCATTCACAGAGCTCTCGAAGAAGAATGGTAGGTTACATACCTGTGACCATCTTTCTTCGAGTGAAGCTCTGTGAATCCACACGACCCGCCCGGCCATCCCCTCTTTCTCAAACCACCCTTTCCTTGTTGCTATGTGGCGTAAGGAATGGCGTGGGCGCGCTGGAGGCGCCTTTTATGCCCTCCGGGTTGGCTGGGCGGAGCTACCGCCAAAAAGTTTTCAAACTGGAAAAGTTTCCGTTGGGAAGCCCGCGCTGGCGCGCAAACTTCATAAGTGTGGATTCACAGAGCTTCACTCGAAGAAAGATGGTCACAGGTATGTAACCTACCAATATTACAGTTGTGACTTAACAAATGATAACATTATTCCTTTTGCATGATAGCTGTATATTTTTCTTGCTTCCATCATTATTGGGCGTCTTCACTAAATGATGAGGGAAGAATAGCTCATGGTCCATGTACTTGCTCATGCTTTCTTCTGCTATGAATGTTGACATATGGTTGAATAGACAAGATGAGAGTATTTTCTGCCACAAGCCAGAAATTTGTAGGGTGCCGCTGTTATTGTTTAAAAAATCTGTCTTAAAAGAAATTATTCTAGTTACTATTGAGATATACAAGTTACTGTCTAAAACTATGGCCTGTAGCTGTACATAAGTACCTTTCAGGACATTGGAAATAAAAGAGTAGTGCTCTCTCTCTCTCTCTCTCTCTCTCACACACACACACACACAATAACTTTTCTCTTATGTGGAAGAACTGGTGTCTAACAAAGAATTATTTTTGGTTCACACTGGCTCAGAAGTAAGGAATACTATTGCTGTTGGTTCACCACTGAATAAAGGAGCCCCCAGTGGCACAGTGGCTTAAACCCTTGTGCCAGCAGGGCTGACAGGTCATAGGTTTGAGTCCGGGTGGAGCACGGATGAGCTCACTCTATCAGCTCCAGCTTCCCATGCGGGGACATGAGAGAAGCCTCCCACATGGATGAAAAAACATTAAAACATCCGGGCATCCGCTGGGCAACGTCCTTGCAAATGGCCAATTCTCTCACACCAGAAGTGACTTGCAGTTTCTCAAGTTGCTTCTGACATGAAAGAAACCTACTGAATAATGAGACCAGACAGAGAAAGCTGAGTTATTTGTTCACCTTATTTGACCTAAAACTATTTACATCATAAACATCAACAAAGAAGCAAGGAAGACAATAACCTGCTGTGGGTTTGGGTGAGACCAAACATCACCCCTAGATTACTTTCTCAGCCTTCCCTCTTGCAAAAGACCTGCCCCAAGGCTGTCCAGAAGTTGGGTTGCTCCCAATATATTCAGTTGCTGGAAGGCATACCTAGGGTGCTTCCACACAAGAGCACAGTCCTTTCCCATCCATGGTCTCAGCTCAGTATCCTGGAGAGGTAATTCTAGAGCTCAATCCAGGGAACCATGGTGTACCCTATAACTCTTATTATCCTCCCACTTGACTACCTGCCATTTCAGATCCTAATTAGTAATATTGCTATAGCCAATTGCCCAAGTCCCCCAGATAGAGTATGGAGTAGGCAAAAAAGTATTAAAAGGTGGGGTGATACCTGTCCCTGAGGTGACCAGCTACACTCACACTGCACTGATGATAGGAAGGTAGGTCCCGATGCATTTCTTGGTTAGAGACATGAGCGGGATGGGCAAGCGTTATATGATTTTTGATACTATCTTCCCACTATAGCTCATGCATTGCCTAGAAAGCTACCAAAGGTGAGTCCCTCTTCCAAAGCAATGTTCACCTCACATTTCTAAGATTCCATTACTGCAAGATTTCTATCATGGTAATTATAGAAAATCCACTATTTTAGAAATCTAGTGGTCATAACCAATGATTTTGGATCACTATATAATATGACGAGGATTTAGTTTACTTCTCTGAGGATAATATTGTGTATTGGTTGGTGTATTTTTGGCCCTACTGATATGTTGGCCTATATACTGGGTCAGCCTGCACCTCAAGCCTCTAGCAAGGAGTCGGGGATGAGTTGCCTCTTGAGTCTCTTCAGTGCCATGAGCAGGAGGGAATTCAAGACCCAAATCTGGATATAGATTTAGCCTCAGAGCCAGAGGCATCAGAGGAGGATGGAAATGTGGCAATACCTCAGCCTGCAAAGGTAGAGCAGGAGCAAACTCAAGATCAGGGTTTGCCTCTCCACTCTGTAATCAATGACCAGCTGCTCCTGCTCAGACCCCCAATTCATCTGAGTCACCAAAAGAGCACAGGTGACAGAGGCTAAGGCTAAGTGCTCATTTAGCTGCAAAGGATCAGCAGAGAGGAACTGTTTAAGTGCAGTTGTTTGGGCTTGGCCCCATGTAAGCCACCCCGAGTCCCCGTTGGGGGAGATGGTGGCGGGGTATAAATAAAGTTTATTATTATTACTATATTATTATCCAACCCATAGTTTGTTTGCTTGCTATAAAGCAGCAGTAAAAGCTAGGCGCCAGTTGTGGGAGCAACTTGCATACATGCTGTACCCACTGGTTGTATTTCACTAAGATTTCTGGACCTTAATCTTTGCATTGGATTATTGTTGACCTGTTTCCTCCAACCTTGACTTGTGCATTTGAACTTTGAACTCAGCATAGTGACTTTGTTGAATATTATTCCCAGCTGTGTTCTTGTATGTCAGTGTGGCTTTTATTTCACTGTTAAGGCACCTGATATCTGGGAGTCAGCACAGTCTACTATCAACACACTCGACATCACCTATAATAAAGGAATCCAAATCATCCAGAGTGCTAAAGTGGTTGACTATTATGTTTGTTGGATATTTACAAAGCAATCATAAAATATTATCAAAATCTAAAATCTAAAGCAAAACAAAAATAGATCATTAGCACAACATAGCAATCATGATAACCTAGAAGTCCAAGATTATTCACTATCAACTGTAAATATTCTTAATAAAACATGAAAGAGAATTTCAATATCCTTCTGATAAGCCCATTGATGTTGTGCACCCTCAACTGATTTTGTACTTACGGTAACCTAAGGCAAACCTATCATGAGGTTTTCTTGATAAGATTTTTTTCAGAGCTGGTTCTTCTTCTGAGGCTGACAGAATATGACAAGTGAATGCAGTAACAACATCTTTGGGGTAGCTGGAACATTGGCTTCCCAGGGGGAATGAGAATTGCTCCTTTATTTGCCATTAGGGCCTATGTTGCTCCATCAGTCTGTTATTGCTGTATGTTTTATCACTCTTTAACTTTAAAATCCCTCACTTTTTATTTATTGTTGTTATTGCTGTTTTGTTCCATACAGAACACCATGTACCAAGAAGGAAGAATGTAACATTTATAAATTATTTATACATTTCCTTCCGGGAAGCAGTGGCGACAAAAAGCGTGCCAAACACAGACCCGCCCAGGAGCCATAAAAAAACGGGCTAACGCTTGTTGGCGACCCCAGCCTTCCTTGGCAGCCTCGGAGGGGGGCGGGAGAAGCCTTTGCCACCCCAGGAAGATGCTCCTCAGCACGGGCACCCCTTGGGGGCTGCTCTTCTTCCTCCTTGCCTTTGGGATTCACTCCTGCAAAGGTAAGGGCTCTTCCCATCTTCCCCTCCCTTCGCCACTCCTTGCCTTTCTCCCTCTTTCAGGAGCTCCTTCTGTCTAAAGATCTCTTCTCTCCAAGTTTCTCTCCTTATCTTTTCTCCTGGTCTTGCTTGCTTCTGAGATATATATGAATGTATGTATGTATGTATGTGTATGTATATGCATATTTATGTCTCTTTTAGAGGTATCAGGCGGGTTCTACATTGCCTTAAATCCCAGAATCTGATTCCAGATTATCTGATTTGAACTGTATTCTATGAGTCTACATTGCCAGATAATCTGGGATAAGAAGATAATCTGGGATCAGATCCTGAGATATATGGCAGTGTAGATCCAGCCTCAGATCCTACAAGCAGTTTTATAATACCACCTAGATCATATTAAACAATTAAACAGAAAAGAACACTTTCAAACCAGGAACAGAAATGTTTTTCACATTTTGTTACATAGTGTAATACTTTAAATAAAAAGCTGTTTTTTTATAATTCAGTATAATTCAGTGTGAGATCCAAAATTAAATGTGTCTCTATTGGTCTTAATATGCTTCGAATGACTATATTTCAATATTTATACCAAGCCAATGCAGAGCATGGTATAGTGTTGGGTATAAGAAATGGACCTAGCTTCTTTCTTTCATTTTTCTGTGTCTCTCCAACTCTGGTGACCCACTGCTCTTCTCTCATTGCTCTTAATCGAACATAGGGCTTTTCCACACAGCCATATAACCCAGAATACCAAGGTAAGAAATCCCACATTATCTGCTTTGAACTAGAATATATGGCAGTGTGGACTCAGGGCCTTTCCACTCAGCAATACAACCCAGAATATCAAGGCAGGTCATCCACATAGGCATGAGAAAAAAGTTATGAAAATGATTCGTTTCGTAAGAAATTCGTAAGAAATGCTACTTTCGAGTATTTCCGCACCTGGAACGCCAACCAGGAAGTGGACTTTCTTTTTCGAACTCCGGGGGCCAGGATTTTCTTAAGTGTCGTTATTAGGTCGTAAGGGGGGGGCACCCTCCTTCTCTCTCACCACCCTCCCGCCTCCCTTGCCAATAAGTATTATGGCAAGGCAAGCCCTAAACTCGCTCCTTCTTTCGGCTGGAAGCCTGGAAAAAATGTAAACAGAGAGGATTACTCAGTAAATCTGCAAGGGAGGGCACTTTGGATGAAGTGCCCTCCTTTGTGGATTTACTTCTGAGTAAACCTCTCTGTTTACATTTTTTCCAGGCTTCCCTGCCTCTCCTGCCCTGCCAGGATCTAAAGCATCAAAGAGTATTGGGGTGAGAAACCAACCTAATGTATAATAGAATGAATGCTACTGTAAGTGCCTAATATTATAAGTAATCCAACTGGTCATACCTACATTCCATGCACATGCAATAATACAGCAGTAATAATAATAACAAGAGGTAAAAATTCAAACCGAAGTATTCTGACTGGTCTCTCCTCATGCGGTGCAAACGGGCTCTTCTCTTATTAGCCCGGAAATTAGCCCGGAAAAGCCAGCGTTTGCTGCTTGGGAGCACACACATACATATTCTTGGGGGATTTGCTGCAGAATCCGGGCTCATAGAGAAGATTCTGCAGCAAATCCCCCAAAGAATATGTATGTGTGTGCACCCAAGCAGAAAACGCTGGCTTTTCCTTTTAATTTCCTGGGCTAATAAGAGAAGAGCCCGTTTGCACCGCATGAGGAGGGACCAGTCAGAATACTTCGGTTTGAATTTTACCTTTTCTTATACCCATTGTTATTACTTCTGTATTATTGCATGTGCATGGAATGTAGGTATATGACCAGCCTGGGCAAACTTGGGCCCTCGCTCCCTCGGGATCGGGGTGAGAGAGAGGCAGCGAGGAGCCAGGGGGGGCTCCTCCTCCTTTTCTTTTGCTGCTTCCAAGAATAGAATACCCCCTCCCTCCCTCCTTTGCTCCCTCCTTCCTATTTGGAGAGTCCCATCTAGAATTCAGTGTGATTTATTCAAGTTTTGGCCTACAACTCCCAGAAATCCCAGCCAATTTACCAGCTGTTAGGATTTCTGGGAGTTGTAGGCCAAAACCATCTGGAATGCGCATGCACTGGCATATGAACTACTAACGAATTTCGTTAGTAATTAAGTTACATTTTAGAAATTTTTGGAAATTTTTTTGTAAGTCTTCCTATTACTAATGAAAAAAAATCCCCCCCCCCATTAGATTTTTGATTCCCTATTTTTGGGTTCTAAAACATGCCTACATCCACACTATCTGCTTTGAACTGGCTTGTCTGAATTCACACTGCCAGATAATCCACTTCAAAATCCCAGATTTTCTGCTTTAAACTGGCATATATGGCAGTGTGGATTCGGATAACCCCGTTCAAAGCGGATATTTTGGGATTTTCCACCTTGATGTTCTGGGTTATATAGCTGTGTGGAAGGGCCCAGAGAAGGCCTTTTCACTGCCATGGTTTAGTGGTATGGCATGACAGGGGTTGTAGTTTTATAAAGTCTTTGGCCTTTTTCTGCTCAAGAGTGCTGGTGCCTACTCAAACTAAAAGAGACCATGATTCCAGAGCATTGCGGTTGTTCAATCAAGCAGTGTCAGGTTGAAGTAGTTTGGTACTTCAACTGCCATGGCTGCATGCTATGGACCCCTGGGATTTGTAAAAAGACTACTTGCTTGATTACATATCATTAATATGTAACAGCTATGGCTGTTCAAGTGGTGCCAAATTGCATTCATTCTACCACATACAGTAGATGCACCCTGAGGCCCCTTCTGCACTGCACTTCTCTGTTATTAGCAAGTCCAAAGTCTGAAAAATCTTCTGAAGAGACAGCATGTCCAGGAAACCTTTGTGTAGTACTTGTAGACCAAAAATAACAACAAAAACTTAAAATTGTTGCTAATTTTAATAAAATATTTGCATTCTTTAAAAAGTTAATTTGTGTTAATTCTATGTAATGTAACTATATGAACATAATGTTGTAAGTAAACTTCTGGTTTGTAAGGTAACTCTTTTATTTACCTCTACCTTCTATTTTTCAGTGATTGGTTTTGGGGGGAGGGTGCCAAAATACTGTTCACTTACCCTTTAAAATTACCTTAGTCCGACCCTGCTTTCTGGCTATAGTAGCTGGTAGCTCCCATTTCAGAGTAGTAGGAAATCTACTCCAGATCTCAGTTTGAACTTCAAAGAAGCTATCAAAGATATTGGGCCCTTTTGGGATATAAGATTTCAAGACTGTGGGTGTTCAGAAAAATAGCCAGAGCATATTCATGATCCAACCCATGATAAAATTTCAGGACCTTCAATGTCTTCTTTATTGTTCAGACAAACAGCCAGAATTGATTCATGATTCAATTAATTGTCTGGGAAATCACCAGCCAGCACTGGTGTGATATGAATGCAAGAATTCTAGCTTATGTCACAGTAGTCTCCACCAGAGTTGAACTTCAATGTTGATCAAAACAACTTATGTGGCTGGCTACCACAAAGCTGTTCAAGCACAGAACTTGTCAAGATCAATAGCAGCAACACTACTAGGAATAATATTTAAAGGCAGTCTCCTTTCCCAAGATGTCTGTTATTTAAAAGCAAATTTTGTAAAGAAGAAGAAGAAAAAGAAAAATAGAAAGACATACAAATGCAACAGATGGAGTTTAGCTGGTGATCAATAGAGGTCAGATTTATTTAAGATCTTCCCTTCTGAAAATGGATCTTTTGATATTCTACCTGGTTTTGCAAACCTGTCACATTACTTACTTCATGTTCATTTTTATCTGTTCTTTGTTAAGCGCTCTGAAGTTTTATGTCAGTATGAGTGCTGGATTTCATATCGAGTGACAGCAGAGCCGCTGAGCAAAGTCTTTTTGACTGGCAGCTGTTACATGCATAGGGCAACCCTGCTGTGACAGAATGCTTCACACTTGTTTACAATTCTCTTGAAAGAATGCATGATCTGCTTAAAGAGTCTTGCTGAGTAGCAGTGCATCCTGAATAGTGTAGCATCTTAAGTTGTATTAATTCAATGTTTCATTTAATGCTCCCTAGCCTTACAACCAGTACTTTCCCTCACTGCAGTTTCACAATCAGAACTAAAATACTACATTTTGAGACATTACAACTTGTTTTATGTACAACTTTTCTCCTTCCTTTTTGAATTTTTTAAATTAAAAGAATAAGTTTTTTTAAAAAAAAATTCCAGAAAGGGATTTTATACGTTCCAAAATAGGATAGTGGGGATGGAAAAAGTAAGAAAAGTGGGGGAACAAAACAAAAAAGGAAAAAAGAGTCTAAGAGGAGTAATTAAGGGAGAGAGACAAGTAAAAAGGTAAATAGATTTGATTTCCAATCTTCTCCATGGATGTTTCTGTGGTGTCTATTCAAGTTGTTGCATTACTGCTATTCCCTCTTCATATCTCTTCAATGCATTATCTCTTCTATCCAGTTAATTTTTCTTGTTTCGTAAAGTCCATCAATACTGACCAATCTATTACATTTCCCCCTGTGTGTCTTGAGTGATTGCCTGCATTATGTCCATTTTCATTATATCTGTCACTTTTAGTATCCATTGGTCCATTGTTGGTAATTCTTTTGATTTCAATTTTTAGGCTATGTTATTCTAGCTGCCATTGATAAGTAGTGGAGTAGTGGATCATCATTTTTTCTATTTCAAAGTCTGTGATTGTAACATTTAATTTCCATCTTCTAGTTCTTCATGTATGGACAATATCATGTTTGCATAACTGGTGTGCATCTTGCATTTTTCTTGTGAATCCTTTCTTAATCTCTTCTCTCTTTCTTCCTCTTATTTCATGTTCTCTTCTGATATCCTCTTCCAACTCCTGTTTTTTAATTTCCTGTTCTCCTCTGTTTCCTTTTGTTTTTGAGATGGGTCTTTTTCCATATCCTGCTTTAGCTTCTTATAAAAGTCTTTTGCTTTCTCTTCTGTGGTCATCCAAAATTCTGCTTATTTTTAAGTGACCATTCCGTCTTCTGATCTTTCCCACCTAGATATTACTTGTTACTTTTTAAGCTCTTCCATTAAGAACATTATTTTCTTTGATTTAACGTTGTTTGTGGAAATTCTTTCAAAATTGCTACTTTTTCTCTTTGTAATCTAATGGGTTTATGGTGTTATGTAATTAGTCAAAACTTGGTCTCTTACTCTTTTCGAGCCTATCATATCTCACAGCACTTTATTTTTCTTTATGTAATTGGTGCTTATTCTGTACACTCTATCTATATATTGGCCCATTTCTTCAGCTGTAATATCTGTAAGTTCTGTTGTCAAATGTGTTATTATTTGTCTTATGTCTTCCTTTTCAACTTTCTGATGTTTCTGAATCTTAATTGGTTTTCTTTCGCTTTTTGTTCCACCCATTCTTGTTGATTTTCTAGCTTTTTGTTAATTTCTTCCAATTTGCCTAATTTCTTTTCAGATTTTGCTTGCACAATTATCTAAGCAGAGACTGAGGCTGTGCAACATATACAATGAGAACATGGGTCATGAGAAGTATGAACTGTGAGAAGTATTTCTAAACATTTTAACTCATACATTGAAAAAGCTAATGTGGGCAGAAATGGGATCTTCAATCAGATAATCACGTCGTGTCACAGACCGGCCATGAACCAGGGCCCTTTAAATATTTACACAACCATGGCTGGAAATAACAGTCTATTTATTGAAGTAAACCGTGTTTAAAAAATAACAGTAAACATGAAAATAGCCAAGGCAAAAAGGATTCGAGAAAATCCCAGGAAATGTTCCCAAAGCCTCAGACTAATTCAGTTGTAAGCTCTCTGAATATAGGAAGCTACAGAACGTAAAACTAGGTTAGTCCCCAAAAAGGCAAGCTCAAAGTTCTGTCATGAATGACCAAAAATCATGAAATCA
This sequence comes from Anolis apletophallus, assembly GCA_030556195.1. Lineage (NCBI taxonomy): Eukaryota > Metazoa > Chordata > Lepidosauria > Squamata > Anolidae > Anolis > Anolis apletophallus. Next base: position 64,561,485 of record JARBWK010000006.1, read on the forward strand.
GGAGTTCATGGAACTGCTTGCAGTAGAATCGAAAGCTGACCAGGAACTGAATTTCAGCCTTTACAGGGCTAATAACAAGATCTCAACATTCTAACATTTCCCTCCCTTTTCCTTGGGAAAGTAACAGCTGCGGCTAGAATCAGCAAGCCAGATGTCTCAATTCCTGCCCACTGGACTCTCAGAAAAACTAAATTCCCTTAACTGCTTTTCCAGAGTTTCATCACCTTGGCCCTGCACTGAAAATCACACAGATCCTTGAACACCACCACAACCCACAACCCCTGAAGCCACAGAAGCCACAGGCCCAACACATCGTGGTTTAGTGTGGAAATGTCAATTTAAGGAGAAATGAGATAGGGTAACATTGAAAGTGTCTGTGCTGGATTCCAGGTGAAAACTGATTATATACCAAGACAGCACATGTGTTAACCATAGGAGTTTGGAATATAAGGGTAGGAAACAATGCAGATCCAAAAATTGACCTAGAATTTGGAAGTTAAGCAGAATAGTGAGTTTTCAAAGCTTGTGAGGCCAACAATGTTGTGGTGCCAATGGTTCGTTCATTGCTGATAGGTGCATCTGGCGTCTGTAAATTCCTTCTGTGAGAGACCAGGATGTTTTCCTCCTTGCTATTTTTCCCATTGACTACTATATTTTGGTAGGCTTTTAATACAGTTTTTTTTTAAAAAAAGAAATGGGCTAGAGACAATCTATTATTTTAAACTCAACTGTTTTAAATAGTTTTTAAAATCTTTTAAACTGTATTTTATGAAGTATAGTTCTGTTTCAATATTATGATTAGTTTAATTTCATTGTAATATTCACTTTTTGCATTTTTTAGTCATATTGCTCTTTTTTGAATTATAAACCTTTAAAATTCAGTCTTGGAGAAAGGTGGGAGACAAATAAAGCTATCATTATCATCATCAGTATCATCATCACCAAGACATTTTTCAGGCAAACAAAAATAATTGTTACGAACATGGACATCACTAGATGTCCATTACAGAAACAAATGTAAACTGAAGTATATGTAAAATGAAGCAGAAGATACAAAAACATGATAGGAAGCAGATTGTGCTGTAGGCCTTGAAAGACTAAAATCTAATGCAAAAGAAGAACAGTACATCTATCATCCTGCAGAAATGTGATTTGAGAACATTTCTGAAGAGCTTAAAAACCTAGTAAAGAAGCAATTTGCACTACTAAGCCTAATTGACAGGGAACTAGAAGAACTGTCATCAAAATCAGGGATGTTGTAAGGATAAAATGCAAAATGCCAAAATCTGTAGCAAAGAAAATGAAAGAAATAGTAAAGAAAGAAAAGAAAAATCTCATTGGATTACAGAAAAAACTATTCAACAAAAAGGTAAAATATGTCAAGAATTTGCCCTGAACACAAATCATAGAATCACAGAGTTGGAAAAGACCACATGGGCCATCAAGCCCAACCCCCTGCCATGCAGGAAAAGCACAAAGTTCACTCAATAAATGTTTTTTTTCTAATTTGTGGACAGGAATGAAGAGAACCAAGGGAACAATCATAATATTTACAGTGGATGTGATTATTGTCAAAGGCTTTCATGGCTGGAATCACTTCTGAAGATACCAGCCACAGATCCAGGCAAAACATCAGGAAAAAATGCTGCTATAACACAGCCCAGGAAACAACACAACACCCCAATGTGATTGTTATAGCAAGAAAAATATTTCTGGATATTTGATTCCTGAAATGGAATAAACTCACTTTCACTTCTCCCATAATCTAGGCCTCATCTACACTGCCATATAATGCAGTTTGAAATTGCGTTATATGGTAAATGTAGACTCACATAATGCAGTTTAACTGCATCAAATTTCATGTTATATAGCAGTATAGATGGGGCTTTAAATTATTTAACGTATTATAATTCAGCTGTCTTTTGTGTGGGACATAACATTTATACTATTTTTTGCTTCCTCTGCAAATCTAAAAACTGTTCAAAGACTAGCTTTATTCAAGTGTCTTTGGCTATGTAAATTTTGTAACTCAGCTGTTACCTTTTCCATAAAAGCGAAAAGAAACTAACAGCTGTTATGGAAGTTTGATCTTTGAATAAAGGCCATGGAACAAGACTGTGTGTGTGCATGGGTATTCTTGGGGAATACCCATGCACAACACCTTGATTCTATTTTTCATTGTTCCTGTAATGAAATCTGATTCCATTCCCCACAAAGGTATTGAAAGGATTGAATTCTTTAGTGCCCTATTGCCACTATAAATTGGGAAGGACAAAGTAAATAACCTTGCCTTTTCAGGTCCATAAATGTCATCTTGTCCAACTATAGCTTTATTTACTGAGCACAATCAAATAGGAATATTTGCTCTGATACTGGTTGTTTTAATAGAATGGCAGCCTGAGAAATTCTAAAAGTCTGGTTTGTTCACAGGACAGCCTTTTGCTTCTAGATAAAATATAACTTATATTTATCATGAATAATCAATGAAACAATGTCATCTTGCTCCCATCAATGGCATGAAAGCATCAAAGGTTTTACTGTCTTATCTTTTAGACAAATGTCAACACTGTTTTCAGAAAAGTAAAAGGAAGAGATTACACAACAAGCAACATTATCAGCATTGATGAAAATAAAATTTGTACATAAAGTTACTTTCAACATAGAGAGCAAGACCACATTGGACCTGCCTGCCATACAGCTATAGATGAGGATGCTTCCAAAAAAAGAAAGACTAAAGGTGGCAAATGTGGTTGGATCCACAAGTCTCTGTCCTGTGTGATTAATGTGTATGTTATAGAAATGCTTGCTATGTATCTTTTGTAGAAAAACATTTTAATATGTGTGAAATTTTTATATACTATCAGTGTGTTTTTTCAGTGTGCTGTGACCCGCTTCGAGCCATGGGAAGAGGTGGGTAAGAATTATTATTATTATTATTATTATTATTATTATTATCCAAGACAAACATTTCAGGAAAACATTCATAGCCTACTGTCTGGATAGATTTAAAGCTTGCTTTCTACAGCATTCACATTTTTAAACATTTTATGATCTTTTCACCAGCATATTAAGGAATTTGAATATTTAGGTAAATTCTTATAAAAATTGAATGGAAACAATGTTCTTACACAGCCCTACTTATACCATGATCTATCAAACCAAAATATTAGACAACTTGTAGGTAGGCCACTTCAGTCCCATGAAATTAGTGAAACTAAGAAATCACAGAATTGACAAAGAATGTCCTTGTGATTCATAATGCTGCCAAGGCAGATGCTTTCTATTATTTATTTATTTACTCTATTTGTATCCCACCTTTCTCTACTCTGAAGGGTACTCAATGTGACTTTAAATATGGCATCTATTCAATGCCTTTGGACAACAAACAGTTAGAATACACTTAAGTTAAAAATTGAAATTAAAATTAAATGCACATTTAATTGCATTGCATTCACTATTAAAATTACGCCATCCTAAATCATAATCCGGAGCAGTTCCAAAGATCAATTGCACATATTTTGAGGCTGTTACTGCATTATAGATTAATCTCCAAAGGCTTGATCCCAGAGCCAGGTTTTCACTTTCCTTCTGAAGGCCAGGAGGAAGAGAGCTGCTCTACTATCACTGGAAAGGGAGTTCCACAGCCACAGTTGCACAGCTGAGGGGCCACCACTGAGAAGGCTCTGTCTTTCATTCCCACCAGAAATGCCTGTGACAGAGGCGGGATTGAGGGCATGGCATCCCCAGGAAAGCTTAATCTCTGCAATGGTTATGTCCATTTTAAATTATGTATTTTATGTATTTTAAATTATGGCCTGAATGAAAATATCATAATAGAAATTTCTGAAATGACAATTCATCCCATTAGATATTCACACTACTTGGCACAAAGATATTAGCACAAAAAGGAAAAAGGAGGGAAAAAGAAATAGTTGATAACCAGTTAGCATAATTTTGATAGCCTGACTGAGCATTTCAAGCAGAAAAAAGCAGGTGATGAATAACAGGGTTCCTTTCAGTGTCTGATCTGAAACTGCCCATGTAGTATTCTGAGATCTTGCAACCATTTTAATTTTATTTCAGGGTTACCATCATACATGGCAGAAGGAACTCGTAAGAATGTATGTCACAATGAATCACACACTGTATTGTGCTATTTTCTCTTCTACATTTTATTACTTTCTGAATGGGAGGGGGGGAGTCTGCAGTCCCTTTTTGTAACACATCTTCTAATACTGCCATTTTTCTGTATGTTTCTTCGGGATATGCTTCATTGGATTTAGCAAAACCAGATTCCAAATGAGTACGCATGCAAGAACTTGGCCCTGGAATTTCCTAACCTGGCACAGAAGGTCCCTGTCCTCTTTTCTGGCAGGTAGATGAACAAAATAACATTTTGTTATTGGGGGAGGGGGGATGACCTCAATTTCCCAGGCTGAACCCTGTTTACAGATGGAATGTGGCAGCAGATAGCTTCAATGTTAGTGGGCAGTGACTCTAATTCAGGTTTTAGTTTGCATGTGAAAGGAACTATTCAAAGTGCTGAATGTTTCTGGAGATAGGGTTCAACACCTCCTTGAAAACTTTCCAAAAGCTGCAGATTAATTGCCCCACTGATATGAAAGTCACCAACTGCTACTGGTTTTTTTAAAAACTTCAGCTCAAGGCATACTGACATCAATGGGAAGAGCCTAAAAAATTGTGTTAACTATGACTAAAACTATTATTTAGAACAGACTTGGGCAATTGCCGGCCCTCCAGATGTTTTGGACTTCAAATCCCAGAAATCCTAACAGCTGGTAAACTGGCTAGGATTTCTGGGAGTTGAAGTCCAAAACATCTGAAGGGCCGGCAATTGCCCAGGTCTGATTTAGAATTATCATTTTATAAAAACAAAAATCTATTAAAATTATTATAGACTGAATTGTAACAACACAGTAAAACGATATAGGAATTAATCACATCAACCTGTTATTCCACTACAGTCACATTAGCATAGAAACAGATACTGTTTCAATATGTTTTCTTGCATGTTTTTTGTTTGTTGTTATGTTTGGAATTATGTTTTCTTGAATACAATTGTGTGTGTGTGTGTGAGTGAGAGAGTGAGAGAGAGAGAGAGAGAGAGAGATAATAGAAATATACTGGGCTGAGCACCTTCAATATCACACTTCTCTTCTGTTTGCAATTACACCTGTTCAACATTCCATTGCCCCACTTTCATGCTCCTGCACACCCTCGTATTGTTTTGTATATATTGCTATATTTAGTATTTAGTATATATTAATATATTTAGTATATTAAAACAGCCATATTCAGTGGCTGTTCATTTGCCTCTCCTGGCCTTGATTTTCCTCAGATTTTCCTCAGTATATATTGCTATATATATATATATATATGATTGTATATATTGCCTTCTTGGTGATTGTCCCCTGGCTATGGAACTCCCTTCCTGGCGAGATCAAATTGGCCCCCTTCCTCCTGTCCTTCAGAAGGATGGTAAAAACTTGGCTGTGGGACCAACTTTTCGGGACAGTGCAATAAAGCAGCAATAGGAAAAATTACCAGGCCAATTAAATTTGACACATATGGTTTTAAATGGTGTATTTTAATATTGAGATAAATGTTTTTAATGTTTATATATGCGTTTATGAATTCTTGTCCCGGCATTGAATGTTTGCCGTATATATGCTGTGATCCATCCTGAGTCCCCTTCGGGATGAGAATGGCAGAATATAAAGGTTTTAAATAAATAAATAATAAATAAATAAATAAAATTCCTATATTTATTTTAGCACAATTTCACAATTTCACAAAGAAAATAGTTGGAATAGTAAGGAGGAGGGCAGAAAATGGGAAAGTGGAAAATCCTGCTCCCTGTCGACCACCAAGACATTACACTTCGAGGGCCATCATTCTTGGACTATGAGGGATCACCTAAGTAAATTAAGTAAATAAGTACCAGCACAGACACAAAAGGACCCATTACATTAAGGTAGGTGATGGGAACATAGTGAAATTGGGAGCTATTGATGGATTGATCCATCAATAGCTAGGCATAGGAGAATCATCAATGGGGAGGCAGACAGGTAACAGGATGAATATCTGAAATACCATTTTGCTTGATCATGAGATACAGCCCTTATTCTATTGCTATCAGCAGGATTATTTTTCAATTGTTATTTCTTTAATTGCTGCATTTTTTCCATCCTAGCCAATGAGGTCATAGATCTCCCTTTTTAAAAAGCAAGCAAGCAATGAGAGACCGAGAGAGGGGGGGGGGGGGGTCAGTTGCCGCTTCTTTACACAATGATGTATCTGAATCACTCTGGTTTAGAGACGGACAAGTTTGTTCTTTCCACCATTTCCACATTTGATTTCTTGACTCATCTCAAGTTCTTTCCATTGGATTTATGAACAAGTGCTTATAGCTTCTTATCAATCAATTCTCTTAAAATTGATGAGCCTGTAAGAAAAACAATATGCCAACTCTAATGAGTTAAAGTACTAAAACACCCACCAGATGTTTTGTTTTGTTTTTTATATAAAAAGGGGTTAATCTACACTGTTGATAAACTTTAGACGAAGATGCAGACATTGTTAATGCATTTAAAATGTAGTCAGTTTTCTTTTTTATGTTGTTTGCATATTTGCCTAACTTATACTAGGCCATTAAAACATCGTTATTCAAAGATTCAGTTAGAATGTTATCTGAACTGTTAATGCCAAGAGGAAGCTTTCACATTAGAGTGGACTTGTAATTTTGCATTAAGCATGCTTGTTATGTTCACAAGTCCTTTCTGTAAAAGGTCACAGCTCAATTTCAGCTCAAGAATTAGGAATGTTTTTTTGAAGGTTTTCAAATTCAGTAAAGTATGAATAGTCATGGCTGTAAACTGAGAGCAGAATCAGGATAGGTGCATGAAATAGTGGCATAAATGATTAGTAATGATGTTTGCTTTTTTGTAGAAACATGTCAGTACATAATTAAAAACTACAATTACAGTATGGCCCCCATATCTATTGGTGATACGTTCCAAGACACACAAGACAGTGGATACCTGAAACCTATATTTTGACTATGTTTGGTCAGACACATACCACAGAACCATATTGGAGTACCTAGAAATTTCTGAGAGCAGATTGGGGACAAATTGCTTGATTAAGAAAAAAAATGATGATTCGATTCTGAAATGATTTCTGAAATTTCCCCCCCAAAAGTCGGAATTTTCTGAATTTTCTGAAACTTCTGAATTGCTTCGTTGATGGCGGGCACGATTGTGCAATATGCAAAAACCTGCAAACAGGACAGGCGAAACTTGGGGGGGTTCCCTTTCCTTCAGTTTTAGAATGCTACTGACAAATGTGCAACAGTGGTAGAAAAGATTCTCCTCTGTCAGCATACTAACTTTCAAAGTGTATAGAAGATCCCTTGGGTTTTGACAATTTTAAAAATAATTTCAGTAATTTAATAAGGAATATTAAAAGAAGAAATGTGCTGCCTCCAGGATTCTCTTGGAAAATTTAAATCTATCTGTTTTGCATATTTGTCTAGAGCACACCCCTCTGAATATGAGAAAATGGAATTTATCTCATAACATTAAATTAATTTACTACATTTGCTTGTTTCCAAGATAAGCGGAGGCCAGGCCACTGTTCAACATTGCCCCATCCTCCCAGATCAGGAGGGAGGAATCCCCAGAGAACCGATTCCTTGATCGCTCTGTGGATAGCAGCGTCCCACCCCGGCCCTCCAAAAGGACAATGTGCAACCCCAAGGAGAGGAAAGGGGCCTCCAAACTTTTATTGTGTGGTTCCCCAAGGAAAAGATTAGATCAGTAGATTTCTAGTTTCCAAAAGTATAACATGTAACCCCAAGGAAAGGAAAGGGGCCTTCCAAACTGTTATTGTGTTGTTCCCCAAGGACAAAATGAGATTAGGAGATTTCTAGTTTCCAAAAGTACAACTTGTAACCCCAAGGAGAGAAAAAGCCCTTCAAAGCTGTATTCCCTGCTCCAGGAAGGGCATTAATAGCAGCAAAGGGGAATTCTGGTTTTCCAAAGCACAAAAGTCAAACCCCAGGAGAGGAAAGGCTCTTAAAAGTTGTATTCCCTGCTTCAGGAAGGGAATTATTAAGCAGATTGTAGTAGACCACAAGGCACGTGCAGCCCTTTTTAAAGGGCAATGGCTGCCATGCCAAAATCCCACCCCTCTCGAGGTAGTTTCCCCTTATTGGCTGGAGGCAAGCATCCCAGCATGCAAGCAGCTGCTTGCCTCTAAAGGCTGATTCATTTCCGATTCACTTCCTTAATTGGAAAAAAAGATGGTGACAGTGGCTTCTAAAGGGCAAGGATACTTCTGGGTTCCCAAATTGCCTCGAAATCGCTTCAAAAAGAAATTTGACCCAAATTTTAATCCAAATTACGAAGATTCCGACTGGACCTAACCATGCCTAAGTAAAACTGTAGCTGCCCAACCCATTGAGAAGGGGGCATATTGCATTCCAAAGCCATTAACTTCAATAGTCTGGGGTATCCAAAAATCTCCACTGGAACGGACCGTGTGGCATCGGATCTTTCAACTACATTCAGATTTGTCTGCTTCGTGATTGACAAGAGGAGCCACACACAGGTTTTTCCCATTAACCTTACCAGAGACAGTCAGAAGGAGAAAATAAATCACACATCTTTTTGCAAAGCTGTTCTACATATACCAGGGCAAGCTCGTTCATTTTTCTGTGGGATCCTGACATTTGAGAGAGAGAGAGAGAGAGAGAGAGAGAGAGAGAGAGAGAGAGAGAGATCATGTGCTGGATAGTAGGCCTGCTTTAGATGGGAAAATAATGGTTCAAAAGGCGCTTTGTATATAGTAGGATATACTTCCGAACTTTGGAAGGCTTTGTTACTGTTAAAGAGAAAACCAATAGGACCTCAAATGTCACAGTAATACAGAAGCAGGTGCCCAAAATGATCAAAGTGGGTGATGGAAAGATAAGTGGATTGAAAAAAGGAAAATGATCTATATAATATATAATTCTGTATGTAAGGAAGATATAAAGCATATTATATAAGAATGTATAAATCACCCAAGATACCTGAATCATTAAAATTGTCTAAGTGTGTTATTATATATAAATATACACATCAATCTAATGAGGCACCAGATGCATGTAAAAACATACATTAAGAATCAGAAGTCATCACGATTCTACAAACAGGGAGAACCTAACAACTCTCTTCTATTTGCGGTAAGTAGTCAACAACAAAAGAATTATATATACAAATATGAGGTAATACAGCACCAGAGCCAAATAGCTGGGGGAGATACAATAGTCCACAGTTCAAACCTGATCAGCTGCGGACTATTCTTAAACTCCCGGTTTGGACAAGACTTTCCTCCCCTCCAAGGCAGGAAGGAAAGCCATGTCCAAAGCAGGTGCTTCACCCACTTTGGACATGGCTTTCCTTCCTGCCTGGGAGGGAAGGAAAGCCTTGTCAAAACCGGGTTAAACTCCCAGTTTGACAAGGCTTTTCTTCCCTCCAAGGGAGGGAGGAAAGCCATGTTGCCCACTTTGGACATGGCTTTCCTTTCTTCCAAGGCAGGAAGGAAAGCCATGTCCAAAGCGGGTTAAACCACCAGCTTGCCATCTGGCAATGTGGAGAGGCAGCTAGAGAAGGGTGGAAATGACATCCGAACCCTATCCGGGTATGGCGACTGAGACTTCAAAATGGCAAATCCACTTCCTGTTTGCCTATCTCTCTTCATAATTGATTCATTAGTCAGAAGTAAAAGAAAAACATCCAAAATTCAGATATATCCGACGTTCGAAAACAGGCCTACTAGATAGCTTTGTGTTCTGTCACTTTTTGAGAATTCCAATCTTTTTCTTCTGCATTATATCAAATTTTCTTAGTTAATATCTTCCTTATAGTCCTTCTTTTATTTTACTAATTTTGTTAGAGAGATGTGAGTGGGTATGTGTTGGGGGTGAGGGGTGAGTTTAAAAACAGAAAAAAATATGTGTTTGTGTAAATATTTTTTACTTTTTTGTTTTAACTTGACTGAGTGTGGGATAGGTTTAGGGAAAGGAGGGATAGCCTGACTCCCTTGAGTCCCCATGGGGAAGAATATTGTTTCAATGTCGATCCCTTCCCAACCCCTTCTTCTGGTTTCTGTACTTTGTCCTGCACCAGCAGACTTTCTCCCCCTTCCAAATATTTACAAATGACAAAAAAGCCCTTTTTTCTAGTTCACCTCTTTGACTCTCTGCTATTTCCTCCCCAGTCCTACCTTCTGGCTTGTGTGTACTCCTGCACCTATCGAACAGCCTTCCTCCTTTATTTGTAGAAACTTAAAAATTATTTAAAATCAGTGGATGACTCAAGAGTTCTGAAACTTGGGAGCTTGCAGTCATAAATGTGCCCTCCAAGTGTGGCCATTTTCATCCCAATAGCCATAAAATGACGGAAAGAGGAGCCTTGTAATTTCCCCCATTGTCACCAATCAGCTGGATCTTCCGGAACATAAATGGAACTTCCTGCTGCCAGATCCCAGAATGGAATTTTTCCACTCCCGATTTCAGGAATTTCTCAGTACACAACTGAACGACACACAACTGAAAATGGAACAAAGGTGGCACAGGTTTTTGACATCTTGCACACTCCTATTATCTAGTAGTCAGGGCTAACATCTTATGGAATAATTATTTTACACAAAAATACATGCACATACATAACTGGTCAAAGAAGATAAGGAGGGCTTTTGCCAAGCCTGGCGAAGTTCAACAGTATCTGAAATCATATATGCTCATGTACAATTCAAGCTCCATGTATAAGCCAAGGACAGGCTAAAGGGCCGAAATTCTAGATTTTGATGTGACCCATGGATAAGTTGAAGGTTGTTTCAGAGAGCGGGCAAGCACCAGTGTCATCTCAAGTGCCAGCTAACCCTGTCTGCACCCACCCAGAAAGGTTCTCTCTGAACAAATTAATTTCTTGCCTTTCAACTCTGTATTCAGAGAAGAGGAAACTCTCTTTTTTTGATAATACTTCTAGTACAATACTCACATTAACTTGTGGATAAGTCAATCCAGGTTTTTGGGATTGATTTGTTTTTACTAAAATGGATAGACTTGTACATCAATATATAGAGTAAGTCAATCACATTCTTTACAAAGATTAAATTTCTTGAAAATGAATTACTAATGGAAATAGATAAGTAAACAATATTCACAAATTGTTTAACCCCCAACAAGTGCATCCATCGCTAACCATTGCCCTTTTGTTGTTGTTCATTTTGCTATTTGGCTTATTTTATCTGAAAATTTCATGCTGTCAGAGTCCTACCCAGTGGGTCTCTGTAAAGCAGCCCAGCCACGCACACAAATGTAATCGAGGGGCAGTCTGAGATCGACATAGTAATCAATCAGGTAAGGAGACAAGAGGGCAAGCCATACGTTCATTCCAATATTCCAAAGCCAAGATATTTCACTAACACAGCTTCCAAGAATAGTCTACAATCTGCAATCCAACAACACACTGTAAGGAGCTTGCCCACCATTTTTCACATAAGATCACTCAGATTCATTCTAACTTAGAAGCCACAATTGATACAGCTCCAGTGGATATAAACTTGGCACCTGCTTGTCCAGTGTTGATACCTTTCAATTGTGAAGCCTGATGATGTGAACAGAATTCTTGGAGAGGTGAGAAGCACCACATATACTCTACTCTTGCCTTTCTTAGCTCATAAAACAGGCCAGAGGGGAATGGTGGAATGGGTCAGGGAAGTAATTAATGTCTTCAGGACAGGGTCCCCACAGGCCTCAAGAAGGCTGTGGTAAGATCTTTTAAAATGCTATGAAAGGAGTTTCTTTGAGCATCAGGGAAGCAATCTGATGGTGCACCAAACTATCTTTTAATTGTTACCAACAAAGTTGTGACCATGTTTTATTACCAAAGCTGTATATGAAAGAGAAAGTTTAGGTCCCTTGGAACAGCCATATATTAACCAGTGAACATACAATTAATAGATAGAGAGATAAATAGACAGACAATTGAGACTTAGCTGATAGATGATTTCATGTTCATATTTCTCAGCATTCACTGAGTAAGAATATTTCAGTGGCATATTTAAAGGGGTGATACTACTCATCACCCATTACCCAATTATAGCTGTCTACCTCACTACCTTTGAACTAATTTTCTGCTTAATTAGCTACAATTCTCATTGTCTGCCAGACAATTCAAACCCCTTGAGTGAGTACCTTCTGGTCTGAAAACTGGTTAATATTTAATACTTCTCCTTTTAATATCTTTTTCAAATGTTCCTTTAATGGTTGTAATGATTATTTCAAGGGTGATCATTTATTTTGATTTCATTCAACCCAAATTACAATGTTAATATCTTAATATCTGCCTGGGCAGCAGATGTAGTGACTTGATTCTGTGGACCTATGCTGAACTTTCATTTTGACATCTCCTTATCGCAGAACTGAGATATTACACCAATCGCCTATTCTGGTGCCTTCCAGATGTGATAAACTACAATTCCTATAATCCTCAATCAGCATCATCAGTGAAGGTTAATCACTATAGATAAAAAATTAAGAATCTGACCATGGTGAAAAAGAAAAACAAATCACAGTAGTTTAAACATTAGTTAATGATTTGTGGATTTTGAGCAAAATCTTTTCCAACAAAAATGTTAGTTTTTTACAATCTATATTTTTATGCATTTTTTATTAAAAATGAATAACAGAAAAAAATGTTCTGTTTGGTCTTGTTAAAGGGATGAAAAATCTTGCATCAGTTAACTCAGTGTATTTTGACCACATTAGCTTGTCATATAAGATGCTCAGTGTAGACCAGCAAGTTTCCTGTGCATGTTGTATGCTAGCAGATTGAACAAGATATGAAATATCCACAGCAGAGAGACAGGAATATGTTTTGATATATAATATCACACCTCAAGAATAATTGTAGTGAATGAAACAAGTCTGTAAGAATCATGCATAGTAACTACCTTAACTTTTATAAAGGCACATATTAGACACCTTCATCTTTTCCCTTTAAAATATGCTGGACATCAAATAATAATAATACTCTTTCCAGAGATGTAAAGCTTACAGCCTTCACAGTAATAAGTACAAGTTAATTTGAATCTCAAATCAAAGGGGGATTCTATATTCAGCTGCAGGCTATCCCTAATCCCTATTTTATGCATAACTAATTATTAGTTAGGTAGCTATGTGACTTAGAGAGATAAGCTATCTCTATAAAACCTTCCAAATACCTGTAAGCTGATGTAACTCTCCCCAACTCAACAATGTAACGCAAGTGAAATGCTCAATAAATTGATGTAATTTCTTTTCTTTAACATCTTGGTGCATTTTAATTATGGTGGATTTAGTAGTGCAAAAAATTACCACCCTTCGTCCATACTTGGTCCAGAGGAATAGTATTGTTCATTAATCCATTTCATTTGAAACTTCTTTATACATTAGTGTCTCTGCACTCCAATGCGGTTTATACATAGCAGAAGAAATTGCAAGATTAGGAATTTTGTACTAACCATATAATCCCATAGAAATAAAAAAGTTCTACCCAGCTGAGGTAATTAGGAACAAGAAAAAGTTGCAAGGGAAGAATACAAAAGTCATGAGTCAAGTTCAGGAAATGGTTTTCTTAGCCATTTGTGGTATTGAACTCTAATATTGTGATTCACTGGAGTGGGGTATTGTGTCACTGTAACCTCTCCAAGATGAAAAGCGATGTGGAATATGAGTTTTTCTTTTAATATCTTATTTGCTGCAGAATTTATGGCAGCTTACTTACTTTTTATTTAGGCGATTCCTCGTTGTCTGAGTAAGATTCTCCTCCAAGTGCAGTGTCCTGGCGGTGGGTATGTAGGTGACTGTGGAGCCCTATTCTTGACCTGCATGTTCTCCCACAATGAGGGCATCAGTTTCCATGTCGAAGGCGTTCCCGGTCGGGGTTGGCTTGACACAACTTCCTCTTGGCACGTTCCTTTTTTTTGCTGTCCATTCATGTCTCTTCAAATTCTACAGCACATCTGGTCACAGCTGACCTCCAACTAGAGTGCTCAAGGGCGAGGGCTTCCCAGTTCTCGGTGTCTATGCCACAGTTTTTAAGGTTGTCTTTGAGTTCATCCTTAAATATCTTTTTTCTGTCCTCCAACATTCCATTTTCTGTTCTTGAGTTCAGAGTAGAGTAACTGCTTTGGGAGACGGTGATCTGTCCAGCAGAGTTGATGATGGAGGACCATCATGTTAATGCTGGTGGTCTTTGCTTCTTCCAGCACACTGACATTTGTCTGCCTGTCTTCCAAGAGATATGCAGGATTTTTTGGAGGCAACACTGATGGAATCTTTTGTTAATGCCAATGGGTGTTTTGGTCAGGTGCTTCACAAGATAATTTCTGATAGCAAAGCTAACTCCATCTATTCTTCGTTCTTCAGGCAGTACCTTCTAGAAGAAGGTATAGCCTCCCTTTTCTACCTTCTGCTGTACCTCTCCTGCTCTCTGGGTCTCCTGAATGGTGCTATGTCAATGTTAAAGCATCCCAGCTCTCTTGCAATGATAGCAGTTTTGCATTTGGGGCATTCATTGTCAGTGTTGTCCATCAGGGTCCGTACATTCCATGTTCTGAAGTTCATTTTTCTTTTTGGCCACAGGGTGGTGACCCCACTAGATGGGGCAGTCCAGTCAGGGTAAAGAGAGGCAGACTCTGTTTAGGATATCTTTTCTAGCCCCTTCACCATGTGGGGTTAGCAGAGTGGATTCTAAAAAGGGCTGCTCAGTCATGGATACAGGTGCCAAACTACTCAACTGCCTCAGACTTTGAGATAGAATGACTGAGTCCATTTTCACCGCCCATGTGCCAGTCTGTGACTAGGGGCTTCCAGATTTCACAGTCCTGCCTCCATCATCACTCTCTGATCGCCATGGGACTTTTTGTTGATTTGTTTTTATTGTTCTTGGAAGACTCCTGTGCGTGATTTTTTAAAATCACCTATCCCTGCACATTCCCCAGAGACCACTACGGTCCATGGAACCTATTGGAGGTTCCATCACTTAAGATCTGCCGCCTGTCATCGACGCGGCAGTGTACTTTCTCTGTAGTAGCTCCTACCCTTTGGAACATCCTCCCAGAGGAGGCTCGAGCAATAACTGATCTACAGGCCTTCCGGAGGGTCTGCAAGACCAATCTCTTCAGACAGGCGTTTTGTGAAAGTATTATGTTTTGTGTATTAGATGAAATGTAAATGAGGTGCAATGTATGTACAGTATGATGCAATCTATGTGCCTAGATTTCATCAACCTACTAGTAACTCTGCAGAGCTGGAGTCTGGGTGCTGAAAGGGTTAAAGAGAGAGATAATGCAAGACTCTGTGACTAGTATATGTAGGAGGCTCCAAGCTGGCTTCCTTCTTCCCATGAGGCTGATGTTAAGGTTTGGATGTCTGTGCCAGTAAAGCTGTTTGTACTCATTCTGGGTCTGCAGAAGTACTTTCTTCCACACAGCTAAGGAGCTCAATATTCTGACACGTTTAACCTTTAAGGCTGTTAAATTCCACTCTTGCCTCAATCCGTTTTATTATGTTTTTAACTACGTTGTGATTATGTTGTTCACTGCTGTGAACCACCCTGATCCTCTTTGGGAAGGGTAGTATATACATTGAAATAATAAATAAATAAATAATATGTGGAGATCAGTGCATAGCCAGTCAACACACAGTCTTCACAGAGTGAAGTCCCATCCATTGGCATGGTTAACATGACAATGGTGGCGTCTCAATCTGTTGTAGCCTTCTTCTACCTTCACAGCCATTGTAACATGTGCCATGTTCTCCCTCGCCTGCTCCACTGTTGAGGTCTTTGGTCTGGAACCTCCCCTGCAGCCACTCCTGGGAGTGCACAATTCCAGTCGTTGCGCCCACAGGTAGACCCCCTCACCACGACAAGGTTACAATATATCAAGTATATTTATCTCTCTTGGCATTACTTCGCGAACAAAGATTCTTTAGGAAGGACTCATCTCATGCTTTTTACAAGTGCGTTGATGACTAAAAAGGCCAATCTGAGATAGGCAAGTCTGGTTGCAGAAAGCACAGCAGAAAGTCTCCTTGGGTGATGCTGTCTCCAAGTTGCGGTTCCTACTGGCTGTTAGGAATTGTGGGAGTTGAAATCCAAAACACCTGCAATGTCCATGCCTGCTCTAGAGGGTTACCATGGAGTCCTAAATCGGCTACACTCCTGCCCAACCTGGTGGCTTTCAGTTATGTTGGACTATAACTTTTAACATCTCCAACAAGTGTTATCAAAGGATATGCTTGAAGAAGTATTAGGAGTATTTGTAGCAATGGGACTGATCAAAAGCAAACCATTACACACAATCAAGATTAAGACCATCAAGGAAAATGCCACAATTGTTTTCAACAAGTGGCTAGTGACTTTAATTTCCCAAATAGAGGATGTATTATATTAAGATACATTGACCCTTTTTGTGTGACTGTCAAACTGCAACTCTTCTTTAACTATGCTTTGAGAACCATGGCAACTGTAATACACTGACATTCAAATGGGGGGATTCTGCCCTAAAGTCTAGCTACTAGTGAATAGCTACTATAAAGTATGGCAAAATGAAATAGCCTTTAAAGCATGAAGCATGAAGAGCCTCATCTTAAATTGTTACACTCCAGTAGAACAATTCAAATGCTACAACAGAGGTAGAAGCTGTGTGTCTGGGGTGTCTCCAAGGCTATGTGATGTATAGACCAGTATCTCCATTAATTTACTGCACTGCCATTTGGAGGGTTGCAACATGTTTCCCTAACCAGCTCTTCGGTAGAGAAAACACAACTGAACAATGAACTGTTAGTTACTTCACTGTGGTCAAAGATACCAGAATACAACATCTCACCTCACAGGAATTTAAAGCAATAATTATCTGTAGAAGTAGGTCTTCTTATAATTTAAGGCCTTTAATTCCCACCGAAGCACTGGCCAAGTCAATATTTAGAGAGAATGAGATTTCCAAACTTTATTCCCTTTTATGACTGGCTCTTGGTTCCCTAGAGCTGAATTCGATTAACTTGGGCTTCATAAAATAACAAACACATCCCCACATCCTTTCTAATTGATAGCGCCAGTATATTTTGCCTTTTATTTAATAAAAAAGTGAACACTCACCTGAGAATCAGCATGATTTGGAATAACCCTGACTCTGAGAAAAGCAACTTTCTAAAACTCAGAAATGGGTAATTACATTTCCCCTGTTGAAGCAACCGAACACAATGACAAAATGCTATGTAACTTCGACAGAATGGGTTGAAGCATTTGCATTAAAGCCATAACAATATTTCCATTATACATAAGCAGACATATAGTAAGTGTGACACAGAAATACATGAACTATTGTATCTATTATCTGAACAACAGAAAAGTCAGATCAGAACAGTCTTTTGGGGTTTGTGTTTTCTGCATTAGGAAGTCTATTGTTTCTTGTTATAAAAGGGGGAAATATGATTCCAGAAACTCTAACAATATATTTATGCAGAATTGTATTGAAATGGCTAGAACCTGAGAGATACCCAAACTACCTTGGCACTGTTGATTTTGTTTATTCTGTTAGCACTACAACTTGTACCAACAATTCTTCCCCTTTGCTTATTGGTTTGCTTTTCATATTGTAGGTGCAGGGGCATTGACTCTTTCATGGCCACAAAATTTATTAGAATTGTACTTTTTCCTGTCTTTTACTTCTAATGATGCCCCTTGTGGTGGGCATCAAGTGGTGGACAATTGTGAGGACCTGTGGAGTACATTAATCCCTCCTGAGGATTTTGGAAGATTTATAAACCTGAAATATTTTTGAGGAAAATACCGATATGTCCAACTGAATTCAACTAATCTTGCTTTCAAGATACATGAATACAATTTCAGGCATGACATTTATTCTGTGTTCAATAGGAAATGTTAATAAGACTGACAAGGAGGGGGGTTTATTCCCCCCCAGGATAAACATCGGAGATTAACATGGTCATATTTGCATCTTTTTCAGTTTAAAGGAAAAAAGTGGAAGTACTAAGGCTTGTTCAATGAATTCATTCAAAATCATAAGTCTGACATCACAGTCTTTGAAAGAAGTATGCCTTAAATCAATGACTTGAAACTGATCCAGTTGTGGAATCATGGTTGACTTTAATTCATAGTCCAGATAATGATACAGGAGACATTGATTGTCTCCCTGATTTTCATGGCCAAATTTGTAAAAATGTATTTGATTAATTTATGTCTCTTTTGTCTATACATTTATAACAGGTAACACAGAACTTTATTGCATAGGAATGCTGTCTTTGCTGTTTATTTTTACAACTCATCTGTAAATTACATTTGTAATTTTAATGAAAGTTATTTTTAAAAATGGGTAGGAGAAATGCCACCTGGTCTTTATTATTTATTTATTTATTTATTTGGATTTTTGCACCGCCGACTCCCGGGGGCTCGCGGCGGCTCACAGGCCAATGGCGTAGTGCCAGAGGTTCAGCATAAAAACACAGGAAACATACATTGCTTAAAAACATGCAATACAATAAAACAGTTAAAACAGTAAAAATTAAAACAGTACAATGAGCGGTGGCCGAAGAGCGGTCTATTGTGGATGCAAGGGCCTACTCCCCAAAGGCCTGCCTAAACAAGTAGGTTTTGCAGGCCCGTCTAAAGGGGAGTAGGTCCCTCAAAGCTCTGGCCTCGACCGGGAGGGCGTTCCATAGCGTAGGAGCTATCACAGAGAACGCCCTCCGGCGGGTGGATGTTAAACGAGCCAGCTTAGCAGATGGTACAACCAGTAAATTGGCCTCTTCAGACCGGAGTGATCTCGATGGGCAGTATAAGGCGAGACGGTCCTCAGATACGCTGGCCCCAGGCCGTGGATGGCCTTAAAGGTAAGAACCAGCACTTTGAAGGCGACCCGGTGCTCAATAGGCAGCCAGTGCAGATCCCGCAAGACTGGAGTTATTCGGCATCCTGCTGGAGCCCCAGACAGGAGCCGGGCGGCGGTGTTCTGCACCAGCTTGAGCTTCCGGATCGATGACATAGGCAGGCCAACGTGAGCGCGTTGCAGTAGTCGAGCCTCGAGATGACCGTGGCTTGGATCACCGTGGCTAGGTCGTTCCGGGACAGATAGGGAGCCAGCCTCCTCGCCTGGCGGAGATGGAAAAACGCCGCCTTGCTGACCATGGAGACCTGGGCCTCCATGGTCAGCTGGGAGTCCAGGTGGACGCCTAGGCTTTTCACTGACGGCGCTGGATGCAGCGCCGCACCGTCCAGGGTCGGAAGCCGGGTGCCCACCCCGCCCGGGCGGCCCAGCCACAAGATCTCCGTCTTCGCCGGATTCACCCTCAACCTACTGGCTCGCAGCCATCCAGTAACGGCTTCGAGGCAATGTTGGAAATTATCGGGGACGGACTCCGGCCTGCCCCCCATCCTCAGAATGAGCTGAGTGTCATCGGCGTATTGATGACAGGTCAGCCCATAACTCCGCACCAGCTGTGCAAGCGGCTGCATGTAGATGTTAAATAACAGAGGGGAAAGGATGGCCCCTGGGGAACCCCACAAATCAGTGGGGAACCCTCAGAGACCACCCCTCCCCTCCTCACACGCTGAGACCGCTGGTGGAGGAAGGAGGCCAGCCATTTAAGGGCTGTCCCCCTCACTCCAGCCATGGCCAGGCGGTGGATCAAAAGATTGTGGTCGACCGTGTCAAACGCTGCCGTGAGGTCCAATAACACGAGCAGCGCAGACCCGCCTTGGTCGAGCTGGCAGCGGAGTTGGTCTGTGATGGAGACCAGGACCGTCTCCGTCCCCGTGCCCCGAACGGAAGCCGGACTGGAAGGGGTCAAGCCATGTTGTATCATCTAAGAAGGACTGCAGCTGCTCCATTACTGCCCTCTCAACTACCTTGCCCAGGTACGAAAGATTCGACACTGGGCGGTAGTTGGAGGGAACCGCTGGGTCCAATGATGGTTTCTTCAGTAATGGAGCTACCACCGCCTCTTTCAAGCACTCTGAAAGACTCCTTGCTCAAGGGAGCTGTTAATGATTTTCAACAGAGGCCACGTAGCCCCTCCAGGCAAGATCGAACAAGCCAGGAGGGGCACGGGTCGAGGGAGCAGGTGGTAGGGCGGGCTGCAGTCACTATCTTATCAACAGCATCTGATACCAGTCGCCGAACCCGGTCGAGGGTGGGCCCGGCGGAGGGCCACGGAGTCTCTAGCTCTCTAACTGTCTCAACTGTGGCTGGAAGGTCCCGGCGGAGGCTCAGTATCTTGTCTGCGAAGAAGCTCTGGAAAACCCCGGCAGTAAGGGCCTGATCACTATTTTTGGGACAGTAGGGACCGTCGTCAGGGATCGAATCACCTTAAATAATTGAGCCGGGCGTGAGCCTGCAGACGCTATCAAGGCAGAGAAGTAGTCATTTTTGGCTGCCTTGACAGCATGTTCATAAGTCTCTTAAAAGCTTATAAGCTGATAATGAGGCTCCGTCACGGAGTTTCCGCCACTCGCGCTCTAGCCGTCTCCTTTCCCGCTTCATAGCCCTTAGGTCCCTTGTATACCACGGGGACCGATGATTACAGGGTCGGAGAGGGCGCCTAGGAGCAATCTCGTCGAGAGCTCTGGCCAGTGAGATGTTCCAATCCTGGACTAGCTCCTCAACTGAGACGCTGGTAGACTCCAGGTCCCTCAGAGCGTTCAGGAACCTATCGGGTTCCATAAGTCTCTTTGGGCGAACAAAAATCCGTTCGGCGCCCTTGCATGGAGGGGGCGGTTGCTCAACCCGGATACTTAGAGCACAGTGGTCCGACCATGGTACCTCTATAACGGAGGCTAGGTCCACTTGAACCCCTGCGCTGAACACCAAATCGAGGGTGTGTCCGGCCGAGTGTGTGGGTCCCGAGTTACACCAGGAGAGGCCCAATGTCGCCATGGTCGAAATTAGGTCCGCGGCTGCAGATGGAGTGGAGGCTGCGTCGGCGTGGACATTGAAGTCGCCCAGAACAATCAGTCTGGGAAACCTCAATGCCCACTCCGACACAGTCTCCAGCAGCCGCGCCAGGCTCTCCGCCGGTGCGCTAGGCGCACGGTACACCAAATGCCCGAGCTGGCTTTGTCATTTGGAGTAAGAAGAATACCATATAGGTCAGAGTTCCCCAAACTAAGGCTTGCAGGCTGGATGTGGCCCTCCAAGGTCAATTACCCAGCCCCTGTCCTAAACTTTAGAGTTAGGGTCACCCTGAATCTGAAACAACTTGAAGGCACACATCAACAACAACAACAACCCTAACTTGACCATGTCATCAGCCAAAAGTAGGCCCGCACTTCCCACCAAAACACTGGTATGTTTATGTTTGTTAAAATTGTTCTTAATTTCAAATATTGTATTGTCTTTAATTTTTTTGCACTACAAATAAGATATGTGCAGTGTGCATAGAAATTTGTTCATTTTTTCAGACTATAGTCCAGCCTCCCAACACCTGAGAAACCATGAACTGACTGTCTGTTTAAAAAGCTTGAAGACCCTTGAAATAGGAGATAATTCACCAAATTGAGGTTCTAGGAATGGTCAGTTTGCAACAAAGAATGACCGTAAGACAACACCCTGCTGAGCAACTTGTTACAGCTGAAATGCTACTAGACTCGCAGTGTGCCCCTTCCTTCCCCTTTAGTGCTCCCACTAGTGTTTTCGACCTCTCTCATCAACCACTCCCCTCCCCCTTTGGTTCCATACCTGTTACAATATCCTGTCTTTTAAAATATATTTTTATACTGATTTCTAATCTAATTTTAAATAACTGCTTACTGGGGAGTTGTCCTTCCCTTCACAGGGCACTTGTCCCCGCTTTGTGCTGGTCAGTGACCGTAATAAAGTTTTGTTGTTGTTGTTGTTGTTGAATGACTTGTATAAATGAACCCACAACTGTACATTAATCACCCTTGTTTAATACAATTATGTAACACAATCTAAATTCAAATTGTAGCTAAGAAGCACTACATGGTGTTTCTTCCATTTAAAATAATGAACATCCCTACAAATTATAGACCAAATATGAGAGGGTAAAGGCAGTTATTATTAGAAATACCAGGAGTTTATTCACTCAAAGGACTATGGCTATGACCTGGTGCCAAGATGTCACTCATAAGGTCTTCCAACCAATACCTTTTATTGTACATGTCAAACTGACCCACTGAGATGGGAAATTTATTGGAATACCTTATGCAGAGCCCTGTTGTGAGTTGAAGTATTCATTTTTATTGAATCATCTTTTCAGCTGCAATCCAGCAAATGGGTGGATTAAGGTGCTTGTCCTCATACCTCTTAAAATTTAAATTTTTTAACAAAAGATATAAAATAGTAACTCATCTATTATATCACTGTGATAGTATTCCTATGAAATCAAGATCAAGATTTTAATTCTGTGTTTGCATACTATTTTTCTCAATAAGATATGGGGAAGGTCCATTTGTGTAACTGTAACACATATCAACGCTGACCATTTGACAATGGTGTATAGCAATCCTAAACCAGAGAAGAGGTATTTTCCCTCTCATAAAACATGGTTATGAACCTATTAACTCTGCTGAACACTCCTCCTCTCTCCATCAACTAGTTCACTATTGATTTCCACATGACCAATCACATTTTTCTATAAAGCTGAGAGAGAGGATATGAATAATATGCCTCTTTTTCACTACCACATCACATGAACTGGTCTTCATCTATGACCTATCCATCAGGAAACAGCATATAAGCATCTTAATCAGTCAGCCTTTATAGATTTGCCATTCATGAAATTATCTATTTCTCATTTACATCCATCTCAGCTGTAAGGTGGTACTATATATTGTGACAGCAAATTTAAGAAGTAAATTGTGCACCACATGCTGGAGTATTTTCTTTCACAAGACCTTAGTCTCCTTTCAAATAGTTTCAATAAATGACAGCAAAATATAGCCCTATGGTAAATGGACTTCAGTGGGCTCTTGGTATCCACATGAATTTGGTTCCAGGACATTCCCATCTCAATGGATACCAAAGTTCACAAATGCTCAAGTTTCAATCTATACAAGAGTGTAATAAAATGGTATCACTTATGCAATACAGCAAAAATAACATTTGGTTTTTAAAAAAAGAAATTAAAGAATTATAGCGAAGACTAATATATACGCAAAACTCATTTCTCATTGTTATTTGCCATTCCCAAAGATATAAAACTTCATAAGTTTGGGAAAGATCCCATTAGCACAAGCAATTTTGGACAAAAATATAACTTTATCCAAACTGTTAAAGAAGCACTAATCTAGGAAATACCATTAAACATTTATTATTTAAATCTGTCATAGTTGTCATAGCTAGTGATTTCTTTGGAAAACATGACACGTATGGATTGGCACTAAATCAACAGCTAGTTACTAAGCATCCAAAAAAAATTGGAAAGCATTGTAATTTGGATCACTTTTGTATGATTCATACTTACGATGTGATATCCAACATGCACACACAGTCTGTGCCAAAAATTAAGAAATAGAAACTTACCCTGTACTATTGTCGAAGGCTTTAATGGCTGGTATCACTGGGTTGTTGTCGGTTTTTCAGGTGCTATAGCCATGCTCTAGAAGCATTTTAGAGGAGAGAACATCAGGAGAGAATGCTTCTAGAACATGGCCATATAGTCCAAAAAACCTACAACAACCCAGTTACCATACTTTTTTGTTTTAGTTTTGTAAGTCTTGGAAGGTCCCAAAGTCAGTTTCATATTCAGTGCAAGGAAGCAAAGCTCAAAGAACAAAGCCAAAAAAGCTGCCTTAGTGTCTGCCTTGTCTTTCCTCTGTAAATTAATGGCTCCTCACCATTAGGAGAGGGGATAAAAGGGAGCAGTGTTTTCTAGGAACAGCACAGAGCTCTGGAAAATGTAGTTTGGGAAGGGAGGAGCCCTATGCTAGAGAGTTCAAAAGGCCCTGTCCTAAACTACATTTTCTAGAATGCATCTGCATCAGAAAGCACCAACTAGGGTAGTGGAGAGAGGTCCCTCCCTAATAGCAGCTAGCAAGAGTTCCAATGCATGGCTGAATCTGCAAAGCAGAGGATGGATACTTCTTGGAAGTAAATCTCTATGCTGGGTTGGGAAGAAAACCCTAAACACTTTGGGGCCAGATAGGATTTTTTCCTCCATTTAACAGGAGAGTTTGTTTGTTTTTTGCCTACCCTACACTGTTGAGGTTAACAGGGAATTGCCATTAGGTGGAGCCATTAAACAGACTGTCGTGCAGAAAATGGGCATACAATTTACATCTCGGTGTGCACATATGATACCCATTTTGGTAAAGGCCAGGAAAGGGAACCCCCGTCAGCGAAATCACTCAACTGAGGTGGGGAAAAACAGAAATGGCCTTGGAGCAGTGGGGGAATTCTAACCCCATAGGTTTCTTGACTGGGGGGTTTGAATACTGTGCAGCTTCTCAAAGCAATTGCACTGATTACAACTCATGGTGAGTTATGTGGGGAACTCAAGTGTCTCACCCAAGTCAGCTGAGAAGTGGGTCTGTGATGGTCACTGCCTCGGTTTATCACATCATATTCAAGCCCCCACTTTTAGCTGGTTGCAGTTCATGAAGAAAGTTTAAATTGTTAACAATTTAATAAAATTTACTCATATTTATCCTAATACAGTTGTCTGGTCTCAGTATTTCGTTGATAGGTGGGCAATACCAGATCCAGTTATTCCCAAAAACTATTTGCAAGAAGCATTTTATAATAACTGGAAAAGTTAAAAAAAAGAAAAAAGAAATAGAATACTAAAAATGACATCCAAACTAGGAAAGGAATGATCTGATTATTTCAGTTTTTAATAACATCTGCATTTTTGAAGTTCAATTTAATTTGAAAAAAAACCCTAAAATTAATACCTAAAATTAATGACCTCAAGTTTTTTTTACCTCTTTGTACATATTTTATTTAATACAAAGATTTTTCAGCCACTGCTTTCCAAAATATGTCTTTTATACAGACATAATCTTCATGCACACATTTTGATAGATAATTCCACTTTGCATATTAGTGTGGGAGTTGAAATTAGAGTGATTTATATTTAAGTTCTTATTAAATTATTTTTCTCTTTCACTAATATAGACAGAGAAATCATATCCATATAGTCACAACAAGTTTAACACAAGGAGATAGTACAATAAATTATCTATTGACCTTCACATATTATGGTTCTAGTTTTCTATTTACATTTTTAATGGAAAATGATTCCTAAATAGTAAACTATCAACCTGCCATTCTCAATCTACCCTAATTTTCACTTAAAATTTATCTAGTACTAGATATGAAATCAAGATATAGCTTGAGGTTTTTTTTAAAAAAAGGAAATGGTTCCTAATCTTTATTGCATGAAATTAAACTATGCAAAAAAGCACATTATCATGAGATAATTGACTAATTGCTTAAGATTACTTTTCAGCTTCTTTGTGATACTTAACTCTGTGACACAAATCATTACCTTTATAATGTCTACTTAGCTAGAAAATAACACTTAGTAGATCCTACAGATGTAAAATAAAGTATCCATATCCAAATTACTTCTCTGTTAATCCAGCAATTTAAGAACCAAAATTGTAATGATACTAAAACTATTGTTTTGCTAAATATATTACAGGTCAGAAATTTAAGATGCTTACACCTAATGAGAAAAGGGTATTATCTGGTATACTAGTGCTAACCCTATTTTGTAGGATCGAAATGTTTTCTAATCAAGTTCACACATATTTACAATAATAAAATAACTTTTAGGTAAAAGCACAAACTTATTCAAGAGTTAGTATAAAGTAGTGATTAGAACACTGGACTATGGCTCTGTGTCATGGAAACCCATAGGATCACCTTAGACAAAAATAAATATCTTTTAAGTCGGCCGTCAATTTTTAAAACACTCATAAACATGTCTTTTTCTCTTTGTAAAAAAAGAAACACACTTCCACACAACCATTTCTACAAAAGTAAAGTCTAAAGATCAAAGTAACATGACTGGAAAGAACTCAAGGACCATCTAGTCCAATTCCCTGACAGTACAGCAATTCACAGTTTTTCATGAATAGGAGCTATCCAACCTCTATTTACTACCCTCCAAAGAAGAAGAATCTTCTGCCATTGTGATTTTCTATCCTAATGTGGAACAGATCTTTTTATAATAAGGAAGGTTTTCCTAGGGGTTTTTTTTTGTTGAAATCTCCTTTCATTGAATTTATTTCTAGCTCTACCCTCGGAAGTAGCAGGAAACAATTTCACTTGATCTTCTGCCTGATATTTCAGATATATAAAATCAGTGGGCAGAGGAGGGCAAGGAACACCAACCCACCCTCCTCCAATCAGAGCCGTAAATCCCCTTCATCCTGGCTCCGTCCCATCGCCTGCCATGCCCGCCAGCAAACACCTATTTCACCCGGGTCCTCACTGCTACTTCTCAACGCGAGGTCGATCTGCAACAAGCGGGCCACCCTGCGGGACTTTATTGTAGAACAGAACGCGGATGCTATCTGCATCACAGAGACGTGGACTCAGGACGGTGACTGTGTCCTCCTCCAGGAAATAGCCCCCCCAGGCTTTCGAGCTTTCCACCGCCCAAGACCTACGGGTCGAGGTGGTGGAGTAGGACTGGTTGTGAAGGACGCGGCTACCATCTCTGTTCTCCAAACACCGGAGCTGCCCGGCATAGAATGCCTGGGGGCAACCCTTGAGAGGAAGTAAAGACGGGGCTCCTGGTCGTCTACCGGGCCCCCCCGCCACAAAGATGCCACTTCCGCCTTACAGGATCTGATCGTGGACTGGGCCTTGAAGTTTCCCGCTTTCTCATACTGGGCGACTTCAACATCCATCCGGACACAGTCCCCTTTCACCCGCTGCACGAGAATTCCTTATGCATATGGATGCCCCTCGACCTCTCCAGGACAGCCACTGGTCCCACCCACCAAGCTGGCCATGCACTGGATTTGATCTTCAGTCAGGGTCTCGCAATACAACACCGTGATACCAGAGCAGTGCCTTGGTCGGACCACCTGACCGTGAGGATAGAGGTCAACATCCCCTCGCAACACCACCAGAGTCTAGGCCTATCCTAGCCCGCCAAAAGAGCGCGATGACCCCAAAGGCTTTTGCAGCGGCGCTGGAACCCTTGGAAGTCCCCGGAGGATCTCTGCCAGATCTGGTCGCCAGATGGGATAGTGTGCTCTCTAGGGCCATTGATCAGATAGCCCCAAGGCGCCCCCTTCGCCCAAGGAAAACCTGCTCTCCATGGTTTACAACACACCTGAAGCAGATAAAACATCGGAGGAAGCAACTTGAGTGTTCCTGGCGACGAAAGCCGAGCGTGGAAACCAGAGCCGCTTATAGAGCCCAGCACAGGCTATACGAACTCGAGATCAAAAAGGCGAAGAGATCCCATAACGCAGCCCAGATTTCTGCTGCGGGCTCCCACTCGGCGCAGATTTTCAAAGTTGTCCGGAGTCTCCTCGCCCCCCCACAAAGGGAACCTAACAACTCGGCGTTAACAGCTGACGACTTCCAAAGACACTTCATTGGAAAAATCGCGGCCCTTCGGAAGGACTTACCATCGATCCCCGAGGTAGACGGCCTGAGGTCCCAGCTCCCCATCCGGGCAACCGGACAGCGTCTCTCAGAGTTCAGCCCCTAACAACGGAGGAGGTGAGAAAGCTGGTGACCGGGCGAGAGCGACGACCTGCCCAACGGAGCCCTGCCCCTCACATCTCCTCAACTCCACTCCTGACATCTTGGCCGGTGCTCTGAGAGACCTGGTGAATCTCTCTCTGAAACAAGTGCCTTTCCGGACTCCCTGAAAGAGGCGAGAGTCACCCCCCTCTTGAAAAAGACATCGCTTGACCCCGAGGTTCCTGCTAACTACCGCCCGGTTGCCAACCTACCCTTCCTGGGCAAGCTTCTTGAACGAGCAGTAGAAAGCCAAATTGGTCTTCTTAGATCAATCCGGGGCTTGGACCCGTCCCAGTCGGGCTTCCGCGCGGCCACGGAGTGGAGTCCGTTCTCGTGGCAATCACTGATGACATCCGTCGGCAACTGGATCGGGAGGCTCGGCAATCCTAGTCCTCTTGGACCTTACGGCGGCCTTTGATACCGTCGACCACGACCTGCTTCTCCATCGCCTGGCGGCCTCTGGGATCCAAGACAGAGCTCTGGCCTGGCTGGAATCGTTTCCTACGAGGCCGCTCGCAGCGGGTCGAGTGGCAGGGTCAAGTCTCTTTGAAAACGAACTGGAGTGTGGAGTTCCTCAGGGTGCCATTCTATCTCCCACCCTCTTTAATATCTACATCCAGCCCCTGGCTAATATTGCTAGGAGCCACGGGTTCTCCTGCTACCAATACGCAGACGACACGCAGCTGCTCTTGAAGCTTGACCCAGGGTCATCATCAGTACCAGACAGTTTCAGCCTAGGATTGAGGGCGGTGACGAGCTGGCTCAGAGCATATAGACTCAAGATCAACCCGGCTAAAACGGAGATCCTCTGGCCTGGCCGTCCCGACCCCCCCCGCCCACCACTTCCACTCTTCGAGGGCGAGTCCCTGGCTCCAGCCCCGGCGGTGAAAAGCCTGGGAGTGATCCTAGACGAAAATCTCGCGATGGAGGCCCAGATCCAGGCTGCAGCTAAGGGCGCCTTTTTCATCTCCGTAGGGCCCGTCGGCTGGCTCCCTACCTTCCACCAGAGGCCTTGAGAACAGTGGTCCATGCCACCGTGCCTCACGCCTCGACTACTGCAACGCCCTATATGTGGGCCTCCCCCAGACAACAACTAAGAGGCTGAAACGCATCCATAACGCCGCAGCCAGACTCATTACTGGGTCATCAGTGAGGGATCACATCTCCCCATTCTTAAAGAACTCCACTGGCTGCCCCTAGAGTTCAGAGCCCTTTACAAACTCCTGGTGCTCACCTTTAAAGCCCGGCACAACATTGGGCCTTCCTATCTGAGTGACCGGCTGACGACCCAATGCAGCGAGAGGCCAGCACGCTCCATCAACGGTGACCGCCTGACTACTCCTGGAGTGCGGGAGGCTAGACTGGCGGAAACTCGGCGGAGAGCCTTCTCCGTCGCGGCCCCTTCGACTTGGAACTCACTGCCGCCCGCCCTCAGAGCCTCTCCGACTCTATCTGGATTCCGCCCAGCCCTGAAGACCTGGCTCTTCCGCTAGGTATTATTATTATTATTTAAAGATAGTTATCCCATCATCTCACTTTGTCTTATGCCAAATCAGAACACTGCTGCTTCGCTTCTTGCTACTAATTATTAATTCAGTATTATTAATACTAAATTTCAAATATGAGTTTTTCCCAGCTCTATCTGGAGATGTTAGGAAATAAATCTAAGACTGTTTGCATTAAAAGCATTTGTTCTTGTCATTTAATCATAGTACTTCCCCACTAGTAAGTGCCCTTGAAAGTTTCCAATTTGAAGAGCACACTTTGCCAATGTATCAGGATAGTGACGGCTTAACTGGCATGGCACCTGCAATGGTGCCTTTTAGTATCTGAGATTCATCACATCATTAGTCAAAACGATTTAATGGTGCAGGTTATGATATGGGCCTTTAAATTTATGTGCATTAATGCCCTTTTCGTTGACAAGACAGAGAATATAAAAGTCAGTAGTTTTTAAGTTGGCTCTGGATATCCAAGATAATATTAATAGTTTTTTAAAAAATAAATAAACCTAGTGTATTTTTCATCAATATCTTTTCAGTGAAATTGGTCTAGAATTCCTTCCATCTAATCCCAATTTATATAGGCTCTTTGGACCATAATAAAACTATGGTTTTATTGTACTGAATGATTGAAAATCCCTATTTTTTATTATTCGCATGATATATCATCATTATATTGCTTCAGGCATTCTACGACTTAAGATGTTATTAGGATGCCTAATTATAGGCTATTCCTGAAAGTGGAAGTAGTTATTCATCTAAATGAGGGATTCAAGTTTACCTTTGCCCAAACAAGCAAGAATCATCAGTCAGTTAACTTATGACTCTGGGTTTTCTTGGAATGCATGATGAGATTAGGGATGCAAATCTTCATACAGTTCACTCATGCTGGTAAGAACTAATAACTTTTCCACCATTCTCCTCACTGTGGGAAATCCACCCAAAACTGCAGATTTTTTTGAAGACTATTCACAATTCAAAATTTATTGTATGCAACAAAATACATTTCTGTGCAAAAATGGCATTGTCTGCACCAAAATGTTATTTCTATATAGAAACATATTTTCCCCAGGCTGGGGGGGGGGGGGGGATAAACAGTTCTGTGCATTTTTAAAAGAGTAAGTCCTGGACAATGAAGATTCTTGGCAGTTCAAGATTCTAAAAATTCTCACTATATCCAGACATGTAATAGCTATAAGAAAGACCATGGTGCATCAAGTCAAAGGTTTAAGTGAAGCCTGCACAATGGACTGGATGAGGGCGAACAGATTGAAACTAAATCCAGACAAGACAGAGGTACTCCTGGTCAGTCATAAGGCTGAACAGGGTATAGGGTTACAGCTTGTGTGACAGGGTTACACTCCCCCTGAAGGCGCAGGTTCACAGTCTGGGAGTGATCCTGGACTCATCGCTGAGCCTGGAACCCCAGGTCTCAGCGGTGGCCAGGGGAGGTTTTGGACAGCTAAGGCTCGTGCGCCAGCTGCGCCCATACCTTGGGAAGTCTGACTTGGCCACAGTGGTCCATGCTCTGGTTACATCCCGTGTAGACTCCTGCAATGTTCTTTACATAGGGTTGCCTATGAAGACTGCCTGGAAGCTGCAATTAGTTCAACGATCGGCAGCCAGATTACGAATGGGAGCGGGGTACAGGGAGCATACAACTCCCTTGTTGCGCCAGCTCCATTTGCTGCCAATTAGCTTCCAAGCACAATCCAAAGTGCTGGTTTTAACCTACAAAACCTTATATGGTTCTGGCCCAGGTTACCTGTCCGATCGTATTCTCTCCTATGAACCATCAAGAGTGTTGAGATCGTCTGGAGAGGCCCTGCTCTCGGTCCTACCACCTTCGCAAGTGGTCGAGACGAGAGACAGGGTGGCCCCCCAGCTGTGGAACTCCCTCCCAAATGAAATTAGATCTGTCCCCTCCCTCCTGACCTTTAGGAAGCTAGTGAAAATGTGGCTGTGAAATGAGGCCTTTGCACAATGAGGGTGGAGATTGCTAATCGACTATGTTATTGACCACAATATATGGACTGAATGCATAGACTGAGTTGGACATAATTTTACCTTGGCAAATGGGTTTTTATTTAATTTATTTTATATGTATTGGTAATTTTATTGTTATTTATGATGTTTTAGATTTTAATGTTAGCATTGAATTCTTGCTGTTTGCCTGTCTGAGTACCTCTACAGAGGTGAGAAGATCGGGATACAAAAGTTTTAAATAAATAAATAAATAAACCTGTGGCCCTTTACCAGTTTTGGCCTCCAAGTCCCAGAAGCCTTAGCTGGCTTGTCCAATGGCCAGGAATTCTAGGAGTTGACAAGACAGAGTATAGAAAAGTCAGAAGTTTTTAAGTTGACTCTGGATATTCCAGGCCAAAACGTCTGGGGAGCAGCCGGTTGTGCAGGCCTGATTTAAGCAAAGGCAACATCTAGTTGCCTATACAAACCCATGAGTAGAATAGGAATAAAGCAGTATCATTCTGGTACTGTCCATGGCTAAATGATGTGCAGATCCATATTAGATCCATGATGTTAAGTAACATTCAAAGCTCCATTCTCCAGAATTATTGAGGGAAAGATATTGAGGGAGAGGGGGAGCTGAAAATTATACAGAAGCACACAGACATAGTGTTAAATCCAACTGGAGTCAATAGAACACAATTTTGATGGGACTGTTAATAACATCTATTTAAGCATATATATATATAGAGAGAGAGAGAGAGAGAGAGACAGAGACAGAGACAGAGACAGAGAGAGACAGAGACAGAGACAGAGACAGAGACAGAGACAGAGACAGAGACAGAGACAGAGACAGGCAGGCTCTATCCACCACCCTCTGCACACACACAAGTTTCAGACTTAAGTAATAAAATACACAGAGTGTTGCAGATGGCAGACGCGGACCTTGTTAGATCACCTTAGCCCATTTAATAACTTTGGCCATACAATCTGCACACATCTGTGAACATCATGTTGTTTTCATATATTAATTTGGATGTTTTATGTTCAAGTTCTATGTGAGTTACAATTTTCAATTGATGGTGTATTATTTAAATTATAGTTGGTATGCTTAAGTTGCTCTTTATGTGGGATTATTTATATTATGGGGTTTTTATATTTGTATTTACTGTTATTGAGGCATTGAATGTTTGCCTTTTTGTTTGTTGGAATCTGTCCTGAGTCCCCCAAGGGAGATAGGGTGGAATATAAGTAAATTATTATTATTATTATTATTTTACTAACAAAAAAACACAGTATGTCTCAGCAAATGAGCTATATATGCTGGATTTCATATTTTGAGATCTTGATAATGGCTGAGTTTTTCCTGTTGTTTTTCCTCAATATTATTAATGTTAATATTTTTAATATTATTATTAATTATATTAATACAAATCCTTGCTGCAGCAAAAATCAGTTACGCATAGATGGGCGCATTGTGTACAAACTAAGATGGGACTATACACTTACAATTTCCTTGACTCTTTTTCTAAACAATTTTTTATTCTGCCATATTTTTTCACTGAATAAAATGGAAAAGGAAAGAATTAGAATACACAAATGAAATGCAAGATAAGTAGCAATGCTTATAAGTAGCAATGCTTATAAAGTGAATTTAAACCAGGGTTGGGAATCATGTTGGTTTCCTGTGATTGTTAGTCTGCATCTTACAGGATCCCCCCACCATTGACAATATTGGCTAGGACATAAAAAATGTGGTTCAGTAATGGAAAGATTGCATGATCCCAATCCCTGCTTTAAATCCTTATTTCCTTAAAAAAAACCCAACACTTCAGAAACTCACATAAAGGAATAAGCCTTTTATCACTAGCTGTTTTTCACTTGGTTTCTCTGCATATTTGAAAGAATGTAATGCAAAATGGAAGACATCTTATTTTAAAGAATTCCTGTCTTATTTTTGTCTCTCCTTATACAATTCAATTTTATGTCAGGCCTTTTATGTACTCTTCAAGAAGCTACTTCAAAATAGCATAATGCCTAAAGCATCTGCATTACTTCTAATGGCTCAAGGATGCTGAAACGCCTTGCTTATTAGTGAAAAACTCATTTTATCTGTGTCTAGAAAGAAAATCTTTGAATGCTAAGATGCAGATGGTTCTGGTTAGTAAAAGTCCTGACTGGTTAACTGAGCTGGGACCAATTTTTCCTGTATTTATTTAATTTTTTTATTTATTTCACGATATTTATATGCCGCTCTTCTCAATCCCAAAGGGGACTCAGAGCGGCTTACAGCAAACTGTAAAACTACTCATCTCTTCTCTTTCCTTTGTTTTCTTCTTAGTTTTCTCTCTGCTGCTGATATGGTCTGCATACGATATGGTCTCGTACTTATGCTACAAGTATATTTGAGGCCTAGAATATCCTCATTTCTTGTTTTCCCCTGTTTTATGTATTCTTTTTAAAAATGGCAACAACAAAAGTTCTGCATTTTTAATCTCTTTGTATGGATGTAATTCCTCAATAATTGTCTTCTCAAAGGATGCAATAACTAATGTTAGCAATTAAACCACATTATTGACAAAGCCTATTTACAATTTCAGTGTTCTCCTTTGGAAAATTCATAAATTGCTGTTTTGCATTAAAAACAGTGTTTCCTATGCAGAATATTTATTTGTTTGTTTGTCTGTTTGTTTTTACAATATTTATATACCACTTTTTCACCCCTGGGAGGACTCAAAGCGATTTACAAAAAATAATGGCAAAATTCAATGCTTTACATACATAAACCAAATCATAAATAAAAAATCATATGACTAAGCATACAATACAATAGGATAAAAGCACCATAAAATAATAAGATATTTAAACATGAAGTATAAAAATTAAAAATATTTAATAAAAACATTAAAATCACATGATCCAAACTCGTAGACTGGGCCATTCCAGATGTCCATTACACATATTCCATATTTATTTATTGTACTGTGTTACTTTACTAGTCCCAAGCTTGGTTCCATAACCATGTCTTTGCTCTGCCAGGAGGGAGGACGCTGAGCTAATCTCACTGGTAAGGGAGTTCCTGAGAAGACGTGTCTCTTGTCCCCACCAACTACACTTGTGAAGCAGTTGGGACCGAGAGGGTATTTATGCACATAAATAATATTTTCAGTGCAGAAAAAAAACTGTTTCTTGTGAAGGAAATGCTTTTTGTTTTTGTTTTTATTTTATTTTTGTAGAGCATAACCACATGCAAAATGTGTGCACAAACAGTTCTGAACTTTGAGAATCCTCCATACTCTAGGATTCTTGTTGTTAGGTCCTCTTAACACTAAAAATTAAAGCATGTATTCCATTTTTTTTAAAAAAAACCCCCCAACAATGAATATTCTTTTCATGTTTATCTGTATGGAAATAAATATACCCTCATATTGTTTCATTTGTTTGTGTGCAATATTGCAAAGAACCTGCTTCTAAATCCAGCCCTTGGCTCTTTGGTTTTCTCTAATGAATGCTAAAAATTAGTTTGGCTTAAGGCTTTTGAGGATATAAATGTTGCCTCCTCTCAAGGAGTAAAAAGGACATTCTAACATATTTAGGTTTCCTCTTGCTCAAATGGCTGTGGACAGAGGTGAAGGAGACAGGTCTGCTTTGTAAAGTTGTTGCTGTTATTAACTTACCTTGAAAGGTCCAGCAACTGTTGAACCCTTGACCCTTCTAGATTTCATAATACTACAAAATAATTTCATTTTAAAGGAAAATAAATTTATATTTCTAATAAAGACTGCTATAGGACATAACTCCCTTAGTGCTATGATTATTTAGTCTCTTATTTCTAACAGTGAGGGAGATGGGGCAGGTTAAATCCATCACATCAATATCATATTAACAGTGAGGGAGATAGGGCAAGTTAAATCCATCACATCAATACCCTAGTTCATATTATTTGGCTACTTTTAAACTAGCTTCTTTGGTGGATAATGATGGAGGAACCCAATGCATTTGAAATGTCCCTTCACTACACTAAAGAAATCTTGTTTCATCTTAAAGATCATGGATTTGTGATGACACTGTCCAGCTTTTGGAGAAAAGATATTCCTCCAAAATCAAATATAGAGCTGAGATAAAGCTTTCTTTAGGAAAACAAAAGTTTATATTCTGGTAATATTAATATGTAAAATATTAATATTGTAGTATTTGAGGAAGGTCAGTACATCAACTTGAGAGAGCATTTGATTTATGTTTTTAGTTCCCAAGACATGATAAATCTTTGACTCTTTGAGTGGTTAACAGTCAGTGTAGATCAAGGTGTTCAATTATGTTGGGGAAGGTGTTGAAATGGACTAATGGCCTACTTTTGTATTTTGAAAATATACCTTTTAATAATTTAATAATTTTATAATAATAATTTTTAATAATTTTAATAATTTATTTTTATTCAAAGAAACAAACTTATTCTTATACAAACAAAGACATTTGCAAAGAAACAAATTACACAAATTGCATTTTCCATGTGAAATTGAGGGAAAGTACAACCTATTTTTAAAATAATTTTGTAGGTTTCTTGGGGAGAACAATCCCATCTTTCTTTCTGTCCAGAAAAAGTACAATCCTGTGTGTTTGAAAGGGTCAAGAATTACAAAAATAGCATCCCTGTTGTAGAAATTAGCACTCTAATTCTGCATTTGTATTTAAGATACCACAGAACCTTATAATTTAATATTGTTGCCATGTTTGACTCCTAGATATGCTTGCTTTAAATCATATCTATTTCAATAGCTATTTCTATATCAATGTGAATGTATCAGAACTTTTATAAAGAGACTTTTCTTAGAAGCTAGCGATGAACTGGTAAACAGGGAAACTGGATCATTGTTTCAGTTGCAATTTATCTTCTTCCTTAACCTGAGAAGGGTTGATTTTTTGTGTGATAGGGACAGTAGCCTACATGTTCAAAGTGTATTGCTGTCACCATTTTGTCACTGAATGAAAGCAAATTTATTATTACAGAATGATTTTGCTTTGCTAAAAGTACACTTATAGCTTTGCAAAAGTATGTATAACAAGCAAGCCAGTAGTCATAAACCGACAGGACTGTTTGAGAGAAAATAATAGAAACTGGCCTTGAAAACCAGAAAATGAGAAGTTTTCTTTAGAAATACATGTACATATGAGATGATAATGATATATGTGTTTTAAAACCCCCAGAAAACATTGTTAAAGCCTCTAAGCATACAATTTGGACCAGATAGAATCAGCAGAAGCTTTAACAGTAAGAGTGGCACATATGGACCTAAACACAGTTGTATGTGCCAACAAGAGTAAATGCATTTTATCAGTCAGTTCTTGGTAAATCAAAACTAGAAAAGTTTCATTTATTCAATGTGTCTACTCTGTTTTTGTTGTTTATTCGCTCAGTCGCTTCTGACTCTTCGTGACCTCATGGACCAGCCCATGCAAGAGCACCCTGCCGGCCGTTAACACCCCCAGCTCCTTCAAGGTCAAGCCAGTCACTTCAAGGATAACATCCATCCATCTTGCCCTTGGTCAGCACCTCTTCCTTTCCCCCCAGCATCATTAGAACAAAGAAATTAAACTAGGCCTGTAGGAACTAAATTCAAGACAAAACTCTCATTATCCTACTACTGTCTATGCAGGTTTCAGCTACTAGGACTTGCAAATCAACAACACCTGGAGAACGACATGATTCCCACCACTGATTAAGTTGAGATAATGTGATATAGCAAAGATATATTTGGCATTCTGCATAATGGGTTGAAATATACTTTGTAAATGGTGAAAGATACATGGGTAAACTTGGTTAAGAAATGAGGGAAACAGCTCAATGTAAAATAATATATTGGAGGTCCCACGAGGGGCCACAAGTAAATATGCAAATCAAAAACACAGTGTGATAAATTCTCACATGAAAAACTCTCTGTGTAAATCAATAATATTACCACATAGCATACATACACACTTTCCAGAAATGGTCAGAAAGATATAAAGAAATATGTAGGATTACCAATATCCTTATTAGTTCATATGTTGAAACACTGGGACTCTCTCCCAGGTATTTGTAATCCGCAGAGCGTGTGGGAGCTCTGAAGTAATGAAAACTGCTTTGGCGATGCAGGAAAAGAAAAGAACGATGCCCCGAGCAAACACTTAGATTCAAGGGGGGTTGCGCTCGGGAATCCTTAGTGCATGGGGGATACAAGCCCCAGTATAAATTGTAATCCACTGGGAATGTAGAGATTCATTTGCGCTCAGGAATCCTTAGAGCACGGGGGATACAAGCCCCAGTATAAATTGTAATCCACTGGGAATGTAGAGATTCAGAAAGCAATTTATAATCCAGGGAGCCTGGTGGCGCTTCTCCGTGCGTCTGGAAACGATAGGTATGCGGTGGTGAAGACCCAATATGGTAAACAGAGAGGTTTACTCATATGTAAATCCACAATGGAAGGTAGTCCGTTAACGGGAGAAAATATGTAGATCCAGCCCGTTTCGGCTTCTTCTTCAGAACAGAAGTCACATAGAGAATTGCTATAATACAAACAATTAAGATCGGGGGGGGGGGGCAACAAAAGGGTAGGAGAAAAACACTTACCAAATATGCAATAATGAAGACACCTAAGTGTAGTGGCTGAGGATTCAGCTCACAGTATAAGCCCAATGGCTGCGACCGAGTATCTGGTGCAAGCTCTCAAACAAGGTAAGTTTATATACTATAAGCAGTATCAAGGACCCAGATGCGGCACGGCTGTGTAGGGAGGGGTTCGTTAGGATAATTAATGGATCAAGTCAAGATGTTGCTCAAACTTAGGGGGTCATTTAACCCTTTGGGTTGTTCGCGGGCACATCGGATTATCCATTTTAATTTGGCTCGAAGAAGAGTGGTGTGTAGATTGGCATGTGGTCTAATGTTAACTTTCTCAAGACCAACAAACTTAAAATCAGCGATGGAGTTATGTTTGTCCTTAAAGTGTCTATACAGATATACGTCTTCATTTTTAGATAATATTTTCAGTCTGTGTTCCCTGATCCTGGCTCTCAATTGACGTTTAGTGACCCCAACATAAAGCATTGGACATGAGCAATAAAGTAACCACCCTCCCGGCAGTGCAGGCAATGTGGCTGAAGTGAGGCAAGGGGCACTGGATTCACCATGCCTCATGGCGAAGCAGAGCACTCCCGCTTCCTGCCACCTGACATCTGATGAGGTTGGCATTTGCAATATGCATATTGGAGAGAGGGGTTAGCCAATATAAGAAAATCCCTATCCACACACAAAAAGATGTGCAAACTCACAAATGCCTTTTACTCACCAAAGTGAATGTGATTTGAAAAAAATGTATAGATTTCTATGCAGGTGGATATTTACAAACTGATCAAGATCTGAGTCGCAGTGAATTTGAGGTGAAAATTAGATCTCAATCAGGTCAAATTTAACAGATATCATGATTTCCACTCATAAAAGAGAGAAAAATCCAAGCGTTTGTCCCAACTAGATTTTTGGAATTAATGGGATTTATGAAAAACATTTACTTACCAATTTCTCTTTCAGAGTGCCTGCTCTAGCTTGGACTAAAACTGGGTTTAGCTCATGGACATTACTGAATAGAAGTCACTATTCGATGGGATTCCTGTGATGCAAAATAGTGGAGAGAATACCATGCAGGACCACATCACAGAAGGTTAGTCCTGGGACTGTGGCACAATCAATGGGTTTGTCCCTAATGGATACAACAAATGGAGCAACATATCTCTTTGCCAGTGGTATTCTCAAATAAAACTGGGATGTTTTTCACATTTTAAAGTGTGTGTGTGTGTACGTATCTGTATGTGTATAGAAACTGTGTATGTGTCTATACATGTATCTTTATGTATTTGCCAGGATGAACAGAAAATACTGTAGGAGTTGGGGGGGTGGAGTGGAGTGAACCTGGATGATGGGAATTGCAGTTCACCCTGCATCCAGAGAGCACTGTAAACCTTACCAACAATAGATCTGGGTCAAACTTGGCACACAATATCATCATGACCAACTTTAAGTACTGGTGGGATTTGTGAAAGGAGGGGGGGCACACAGGAGGACAGAGGATTATAGGAGTTCACCCACATCCAGATAGCACTGTGAAACCCACCAATGATGGATCTGGACCAAACCTGGCACACATACCCATCATGATCAATTAACTACTAACAGGGTAGATATTGGGAGTTGTAGTTCACCCACATCCAGAGAGCACTGTGAACTCAACCAATGAATGATCTGGACCAAATCTGTCACACATATGCATCATTACCAGCTCTAAATATTGGGGGAATTCGGAGGCAATGACATGTGATGATAGTAATTGTAGTTTACCCTCATCCTTATGTATTTTTTAAAGGGGACATTCACAACATCCAGCGGGGCGCCGTGGTAGCACAGCAGGTTAAACCATTAGCTGCAGGAAATGTGCTGACCAGAAGGTCAGCAGTTCGAAGCCACGAGTCAGGGTGAGCTCTTGACTGTCAGATCTAGCTTCTGCCTACGTAGCAGTTTGAAAGGTACCTCCTTGGTGGGATGGTAAAAGGGCACTGGTCATATGTTCTATATGCTCTTCTTCAGTTCAACTGATTGATTTCACAAGCAGCAAATCTACATATAGTGCACACTTTGTTTAGCTATATATTCATTTTTATGTTCGGAGCATCAACAATACAATTGTAAATTTTGCACTTATTGTATTTCATTCAATATAAGTTTATATTTCATATCAGTTTATTGCCTATTGTACTTGGTGGCATATATTAGTTAGGTAAAATGGTACCCCATGCAGACATGCTGATCAGAGAAGTGTATGGACAACAGGCTCCTCGGCATGGAAAAATGGAACAAGAGCATCTCCCTGTGGCTAGAGTTGGAAATGGAAGGCCTTTACCTCTGTCTGTGTATTGTATGTCATTTTTTACTATGTAAAAAGGCATTGAATGTTTGCCTTATATATCTAAAACTGGAATCTGCTCTGAGGAGATAAGGCGGAATATAAACAAAGTGTATTAAAACCAAACAACACATATTTCTAATTTACTGTTTGTCCAACCAAATTCCTTCTTTAACACGCTTCCAGGGGAGAGGAAGGGAGGGACATTCGCCCAGGCTGCTTCTTTAACGTGACTTTTCAGGGGAGAGGAAGGGAGGGACATTCGCCCAGGCTGCTGCTTTAATGCGACTTTCCAGAGGAGAGGAAGGGAGGGACATTCACCCAGGCTACTTCTTTCACACGGTTCCAGGGGAGAGGAAGGGAGGGACATTCACCCAGACTGCTTCTTTAACACAGCTTTCCAGGAGAGAGGTAGGGAGCAA
Source organism: Anolis apletophallus (assembly GCA_030556195.1). Taxonomy (NCBI): domain Eukaryota; kingdom Metazoa; phylum Chordata; class Lepidosauria; order Squamata; family Anolidae; genus Anolis; species Anolis apletophallus. Next base: position 64,602,111 of record JARBWK010000006.1, read on the forward strand.
GACTTTAGTGTAGATCTTTTCTATGTTAGCTTTTGTCCATTTTTAAATACTCTTGACTTCTCTCACTTGATTTTATTTTGGTGTTACCCAAATGCCATTGTTAAAATTTGTAGTACTGGTTTGTAGTATGTTGTAAATAAATCATCAGGATAACCTCTTCTTGTAACAAGAAATGATGTATTTGCTATGCAGGAAATATTGTCATCTTTCCATAATAGTTGGCAAAGCATTACATCACCATGGTCATAGGTTTGGGGGGAAAATCCATTTCCCATCTAAAAATTATTCCAATTGTTGAGACTGCTTTCATCTAGGATCTCAGAATGACTATCATATTTTAAAAATACTAAATCTAGAACAAATGTTATATTTTTTCTTGATTCTGGTTCAAAGAGAAATAGGTTCACCATACACTCACACCTACACACAGCTATATACCCTCTCCTACATTTTTTCCTCTCTGTACTCTAATTGCAATGCCTACTTGTACTGTAGGTCTTACATCCCTGACACTATTTTTACTTCTGATTTCATTTATGTCTTATCGCTCTCTTCACTGAAAAGTCAATAGAAGTTCACTGGCTCTCTGTTTACAAAATCATTGCTATATGTACAACAGAACTGCACTGTGATTTGAAGAGAAGAAAAAAAGGGTTCCCTTTTCAGTCAATGTCTAAAAGCTAGAAAATAACACCTTTAAGCCATGCTGTGACAAATTGAAGCTTTCCTGGAGAATCACATTAATTCCACATTGGGAAAAAAAGATGTACGAGGAACAGAGAAAAAGAAGTACAGTACTACTTAAATATTTTAAATGGTAATCTTTGGAAATTAATCTGTTCAGCTGTCATACCAGTAAATTGCTTAATAAGTACATTAAACTAGTTTAAAATGTTTAATTGTTTTAGCACATTTAACTACTTTCATATAGTTATTAAATTGTTTACTGATATGGTAGCTGACAAAGCTATTGGAATAGGCTAATTGTAAAGCATTGTCATTCCCAGTGAGTAATATTATGTGCTAGAGCTACACAGGTCCTATGATAAACATTTCCTGAATTGTGCAATATTGTTAATTAATACCTGGTTAAAAAATATGAAGAAGGGAGATTTACCTTGTGGGGTGGAGGGAGGTTCCTCAGGCCCCAAAAGGTGGGAGAGGAACTCCTATTGCAGTGCTTCAAGGCAGAAGAAGATGTGTGTGTGGGGGGGGGGAGGAGAGAGTGCGAGAGAATTCTCTTTGCCCCGGCCTGTCTCCAACCATAAGTAGTCTAGCTAACCAAGGTGGCAGGCCCTCTGGATTGGAAGTCCTGTTGCTTAATGCCAAGTGAATGGTAAAACAGCAGCCATCCAGGATCTGATCCTACATGAGCACACTGACCTGGTCTGCATTACAGAGACCTGGTTGGATGAGGGGGGAAACCACCAGGTTTCTGTGTACACCAGCAAGCAAGACCCAGGGGTGGGTGGGGGAGTAGTGTTCTATTGGGATTCCATCCACTCACCTGATGTCCCGTCCCACAGTCGACCACATTTGAACGTGTCTACTTAAGGGTGAGTGGCCAGGACAGAACAGGGATTCTGTTGATGTACTGTCCACTCTGCTCAACAGTCTCCCTACCTGAGCTAGCCGGGATGATCTCGTGCCTGGTATTTGAGTCCCAATGGCTAATTGTCCTGGGAGACTGTAACACCCATGCCAAGACCACCCTGTTGGGAGCAGCTCGGGTATTCATGGCTGCATGGCAACCATGGGTCTGTACAAAATTGTTACTGGCCCCACCCAGAGTATGGGACACACACTAGATCTTGTCTTCTGCTCGGGACAAGATAAGGGTGATGGAATTTTGGAAGTACTATTTACAGTTCCTTTTTCAAAGACCAAAGACTAACCAGTCAGGTTTAGACTTTTTGAGACTCTAAACCTCTGCAGAGGTGGAGGACCTATTATGAAGGTCCGCCACAGAAGGCTTATAGATCCAGAAGGATTTTTTCACAGCTCTTGGGGATTTTCCTGCCACCTCGGTAGGTGATTCTGTCAAAGTTCTGATTGACCTCTGGAATAGGGAGGAAACTAGGGCAGTTGACACAATCGCTCCTGAACATCTCCTTTCACAGAGCAAAGCCAAACCAGCTCCTTAGTATAGCAGGGAATTGGTGGTGATGAAGCATTTGAAACAGAGATTAGAACAGTTTTGGTAGCGAACTCGCAGCAAATCTGATCAAACATGGGTTAAAGCGTATTTGAGAAAGTACTCCGCAGCAATGAAGGAGACACAGAAATCCATCTAATCCATCATCTGTTTCCAACTATGGTCACTAATATACTTATAGGAAACCTGCATTTTCCCCAGTTGAGTTGCCTTCCTTAACCTGTGTCCTTCCAGATGATTTATAACTCCACCAGTACCAGCATGGCCTGTGCTCCAAGGTGATGGAAGCTGTAGGCCAAAACATCTGGAAGACGTAGGATGGAGATGGTTGCCATAGAGCCTAGGATTCAGAAGCATTCTTCCTCTGAAAATGCCTTCAGCTGTCACTGCTCACAGCTACAGAAAACTGCTTTCTAGTTATGTTGGAAGCGTTATACGTCACCTACTGAGTGTTGTCAGCTACAACATGTGCCTTTCTTGGCTAGTGAAGACACAAGTTATATATTTCATGTTGATATATTGACATTTTCCTTAGTAGATCTAAGAGGTGAATATCTTTGATTTTAGGGAAGAGCTGCTACCTGTGCACAATTTGAGATGCAATACACAGAAACATGCTTAGTTAAATATTAATACACAATGAGCATAATATTGATCTCTGAAAATGATGTTGATTACTTGAAGCATGGCTAGAAGAATCACATATGCTGCTTATATCCATAGGGGGGAAACTAATTTCTCTTTGTAAGCTTTCTTCTTAAGTGCAACAAATACTACAAACACACTGAAAGATGCAAAGCTCTTTATGGTACAAAGTGCAGATATATTCATTCGACAGAATTCATATTACTAAGAGGGTGCCTTCTCTCTTTTTTACATTTCTTTTCAGAATGTATTCTGTTTGTTTTTAATTATATCACTGAAACTACAAATATTTTGTAATGTGACAAAATATATTGTCATGTGACAACTACTGCCATATCTGCTTGAATCTTAAAAAATGAATTTGGCTTGCCTAATTTAAATTTATGCTGCTTGTTTTGATTTGTATTTCAGGCTAGTTCATTACTTGAGGGTAGACCATAGATATCTTCAGATGCATTTCTTTTCTGGCATCTGCTTTATTTATTCCTAACCCATCATAGTTCCAACTTTGCATGACAGACATATTTATACCTGCTGAGAAGTTGTAGTCTATCCAACTTTTCCTTCCACTCCAACAGACAGGATGCTGAGTCAATAAGCTTTTCCAGCACACTGAAGTATGTTTTATACAAGGCTTGCAGCATGCTGATTACAAACGAACAATATCCTACCATGACTATTGGCTCAAAAATGTGTCAGAATTAATGCTTCAAAATGCATTTTAAGATACAATAAGCTTACGGATGCAAATTTTGAGAGTCTATGGGGCTTTTTTTACATAAAACACAGAAACAGCACTATGAATCCATCTGAACCGCCATGCCTGTGTCCTATGAAAGCCTGTGGTTTGAAATTTAATGAAGTTTCAGAGTTGTCTGATGGGGAATTTTTAAAACCTCTCCCTAAATTGCAAATGCCAAGATTCTATGGGATGTTGCTCTGGTTGATAGAAGTAGGACTACACTTTATGTGTAATGTGGAAATGGGAAGGGGGGGGGGGGAGAGGGGAGGAATTAATTGTGAAGGGCAATTTCAGACTACCCAGTTATAGCATTATGAATGCAACTACATTATAGACATCATGTAATTTGACAACACTGCAACTGCCATGGTTCTCTGTGATGGAATCTTGGAATCTGTAGTTTGGTGAGGCACCAGCACTCTTTGGCAGAGAAAACTAAAGACCTTGCAAAGCTCCAACTCTCATAAACTGCTGGAATATGTAAGGTGGCTTAGAGTATTCTAATTATTATGTCCCTCTAACTGCTGTGCTCTGGACAAACAAGTGTTCCAGTGGCAAACAAAACACAGCAGAGTTTATTCACAGCAAAAACGTATCAGCAGAGTACAAAGTGCAACATCTGACCACTCCACCCACTGTTTGGTAAAATCACAGATTCAGTGTTATCCAAAATACCTGAAGGCTTTAACCTTCACTGTTGCAATATTTACAGCTGTATACTCAGGATATGCAGATCCACAATCAGATTTTACTTACAGACGAGTGTGTGTGAGAGAGGGAGAGTACTTCATCCACCTTTTTTATAACCACCTGTTGACTTTGCCTCAGTTAGGGAACAATGGCTGATGTAACCCCTTGTCATAAGCCCATGTCATTATGACTCAGCCATACTACATGTCCCTTAGGGATTACATTATGACTTGCTTAGTGATTCTTCAGGTGCTTCCACATGTACATCAAACTGTATTTTCAACATTCAACATTTCAATGCCTCAGAATTTTTATCTAACATAATCCCATAGTACTAAGCCATTGCAGTTAAAGTGGTATCAAGTTGCATTAATGCTACAGAGACACACTGTAAGATTCTTTCTTTACTGTCATGACTACAGCCTATGAAATCCTGGGGTGAGTAGCTCTCTAAAAAGCTCTGGCTAAGAATTCTAGGATTCCATAGGATGTTGCCATGGTAGTTAAAGTGGGGTCATAGCACTATAATTGCCTAGTGTAAAAAAGTTCTGTATCTCATATCCTACCTATTACAAATAGAATGATTCATTCCATTTGTGGAACATTTCAGTTGATAATATAATAGCTTGGTTACGCTGTTTCCGGAATGCTGCTTTGAGTACGCAGATTGTGGGATTGAAGAAATTTAACACAGGGGGGACAGAAATAATAGTGAAGGAATGTAACAGTTCTTCAACAAAAAATGATAAACAACAGTTTTGGAAATGGTTTCAGAAGAACTTACATGGGATAGAAATCAGCAACCTCACTCAAAATATTACTAAATGGTTCAATGTTGTTCCCAGGTCACATCCAGGTTGACCATAAACTCGGGCGCATTGGGCACAAATTCAGTGTGCTTGCCAAAAACTCAAGGGCAGCTCCATTGTCCGAAACTGCTCAACAAACTGTATTAGATTCATTTTATACCACTCCTCCTATTTCTCTCCCCCCTTTCTATCCTTCCTTCTAATACAACAATGAACTATCTTTGAGACTCCATCCTCAGTCTACCCACTCTCACCCCACCCCCTCTCTCAACCATGTAGTCAGACACGTGTTGCCTTCCCTCATTCACAACCCCAGTTGCACTATCAGCATAACGCTCACAGCACTGGGCCCAGCTATCATACTATCAACACATTACACACCTAGCAGAATATTTATACTGACAGTTGGGAGAGAAACTGGGTGTAGTCTACCTCCCCATTCAGTCCCCCGTTATCTTTCTGAAAATCAGCTCCAGAAGATAATGAGATTTAGAAGCCTTCAGTCTTCAGTTGGACATTGCTCCATGGGAGAGTGGAAATATTGTCTCCAACCTGATCTGTTTCCCAATACATATTAAAAATACATGTTCAGTAATCTATACTGGGTTTTTTTTCCCAATTTACAGAGTAATGGGGAAGTAAGATAAAACTGACGTCTAAGTGAACACATAAAATTGGCGTAGGCTAGAATTAGATTGATCTGCCCATCACCATTATAGTTGCCAATATTTCACACAATAAAAGTGCTGATATGAAACTTTTATTGAATAGAATTTCATTGGATTTGACAGTATCAATGAAAGTATCCTCTTCCTACCTCTCAAGATTCACTGCTAGATAAAATGGAGTTTGCCTCAATAATCGATACATTTTAGAGAAATAAGATATGCAGAAAATAATGCATACTTTGCAAAAATAGGTAAGGTGTGCTAAATGTAACAAACATACAAATGTGATTTATTCAGTGTTGGAAAAATCTATACATTAGGTTAAAAGTTTAAATAAATGTGTGCATAAGAAAAGTGTTTTGAAAAGTTCACAAGCTTCCACAACAAAGAAGGCAGGGAGGGAGGGAAAGATGGAAGCTCAGTGACATAGGAAAATACCGACAGGGTTTAGAGAAATGAATCAAAATTGAGAATGAGAGATTTTAGCATTTATACATATGGCTAATTCCTCATTAATGTATGACTGTGTGTATATGCCTTCAAATCTCCTGTTTACTTATGGGTCCCCATTAATAATATAGGGTTTTCATAGGCAAGGAATACTCAGAAATGGTTTATACTAAACAGGGTCTGATACCAAGCAGTCCTAGAAATCAGTTCTCATTTAAACAGAAAGGAAAGCATACCATTCCATAAATATACAGTATTTCTTACTAAAAATTTGAATAGATTTCCAACCCCTTAAAAAGATATGGATTTTTAAAATGTTCATTTTTGTGGGGATACAACTGGATATGCCAAAACTATTGTATGCAATTTTCAGAACTCACCATTCTTTTAAGGTGTCCTCAAACAATTGCCATTATACAACTTAGTTTCAATTTAAAAAGAAGTTGCTGAAGTCCACCAAACAAGACCAACATATAACTCTGACATTTATTAAAGTTCTTGAACTTGTTTGCTCATTTTGACAGCCAGTAATAGCATGGGGATCTTCATCAAGGTATATTTCTTTGAAAGACAGTGACAGAAGAGTCCGACTGTAAGGATGACTGAAACTCAGGCTTCTATTAATTCACCCCAAGGGCTATCAGGATCAATAGGAATGAAATTTCTCTTGGTTACCACTTTCCTTGTTGCACTACATTTAAGTTTATTGCTCTATAATTAAAGTAGGGGTTGTTCTGACACTGTAGTCATTGTGCAGGGTGATAAATAATGAGGCACTCTACAGACATTCAGACAATGTTGAAGTGTTTACCAAACTTTTCACACAACAGGGAAAACAGCTTTTTGTCTTAGTTAATACTGGTAGAAGTGCTAGTAGTGCCCTATGCTATATGTATATATGGTCATGATTTAGGAGAATTTTGTACCAGAAACAATAGTGATAACATTATTTACAGTTAGTTTTAAAAGTCATAGTAGATATGACATAGCACACTGCTCCAGAGAGAAAAGGCCAAGCTTTTGAAACCTAATTAAAAGGTAAGAAGATGTTACAGTTGTTGTTCTGTACCCATGCTTCTGTTCGCAGAAGGTCTCTACATTTCCCCCCCCCTCTCTCCAAAATCCAAAATCCTTGTGGAGACTTTTAAATAAATATAAAATTGATGTAGAAATTTGTTAATGTCAGAGGTGCATAAGAAAAGATTCTAGGTTTTTGTTTTTGTTTTAAAAAATACATTATTTCAAAAGTTCCAATAGAACTCAATTGTAAAGAATACTACATGCATAAAAATATTGTTCAAAGTGTATGGTTAGAACACACAACTTCTAAGGAAATGTGATTAAATTTTGGAAACAAGAGAATTGCCATGGAATATAATAATTCATAAAGTCTCCCTCTTATATTCTATTTTATTCCACAGGCACAGAAATTGTTTTGTCAGTTCACCTTTCAGTATGATAATGAAAGGAAATCAGTGCTCTATGCATCAACTTTTTCTTTTTCTTTTGTTTTTTAAATATAAAAATGCAATAACATAAAATTGTAGTTTAATGTGTCTTTGTTTCCTGGACCGTATATTAAAAGCCGTGAACTTCCTTATGACTGCAAGCATCCATTTATTTTTAATAAATATATAATTTTCTTCTCCTCCTATAGTTTCCTTATTTTTCTCTCTTCTCATTTAACTAGATCCCTCACAATGTTATGCCTTAGTTTTGTTGAGCATCTTCTCTCCCCCCCCCCCTCTTGTTAAGTAATATATGTTAAGAAAGAAGTGTTTCCTTAAGCAGGTACTTCATAGACTCTCCTTGTTTCTCTCTGTAGCAGCACAACATATACATATTACATAGAAGGCATGGTTTAGAACCCAAAAATAGGGAATTGAAAATCTAATGGGGGATTTTTTTATTAGTAATAGAAAGACTTACAAAAAAATTTCCAAAAATTTCTAAAATGTAACGTAATTACTAACAAAATTCGTTAGCAGTTCGTATGCCAGCGCATGCGCATTCCAGATGGTTTTGGCCTACAACTCCCAGAAATCCTAACAGCTGGTAAATTGGCTGGGATTTCTGGGAGTTGTAGGCCAAAACTTGAATAAATCACACTGAATTCTAGATGGGACTCTCCAAATAGGAAGGAGGGAAGGAAGGAGGGAGGGAGGGAGGGGGTATTCTATTCTTGGAAACAGCAAAAAAAGGAGGAGGAGGGGCCCCCCTCGCTCCTCGCTGCCTCTCTCTTACCCCGATCCTGAGGGAGCGAGGGCCCAAGTTTGCCCAGGCTGAAAGGAAAAGGAAGAGGCCTGAGGCTGTGAGGAATGGTGGGAGTTGAAGTCCAAAACACCTGGAGGGCTGAAGTTGGCCAGTCATGAAGCCTCTTCAAGGCTTTAGATCCTGGCAGGCAGAAGGGGCAGGGAGGGCCTGTCCACTCCTCCTCCCCTGCCAGGATCTAAAGCGCATCAAGGCTTGGCACGCTTTAGATCCTGTGAGAAACCAACCTAATGTATAATAGAATGAATGCTAACTTATAGAGTAAGTGCCTAAATATTATAAGTAATCCAACTGGTCATATACCTACATTCCATGCACATGCAATAATACAGCAGTAATAACAATGGGTATAAGAAGAGGTATGGGTTAACAACATAAAATTCAAACCGAAGTATTCTGACTCTGGTCCCCCCTCAAGCGGTGCAAACGGGCTCTTTTCTATGAGCCCGGGATTCTGCAGCAAATCCTCCCCCAAAGAATATGTATGTGCACGCAGGCTTTTCACGGGAGAGGCTGCCTCCCGGGCTCATAGAGAAGAGCCGTTTGCAGTTTGCACCGCTTGAGGAGGGACCAGAGTCAGAATACTTTGGTTTGAATTTTATGTTGTTAACCCCTACCTCTTCTTATACCCATTGTTATTACTGCTGTATTATTGCATGTGCATGGAATGTAGGTATATGACCAGTTGGATTACTTATAATATTAGGCATTTACTCTATAAGTTAGCATTCATTCTATTATACATTAGGATGGTTTCTCACATGTTGTGTGCAACTACCCCAATACTCTTTGATGCTTTAGATCCTGGCAGGCAGGAGGGGCAGGGAGGGCCCCCCATTTGGCTGGAAGCCTGGAAAAATGTAAACAGAGAGGTTTACTCAAGAGTAAATCCACAAAGGAGGGCACTTCATCCAAAGTGCCTCCTTTGCGGATTTACTCATGAATAAACCTCTCTGTTTACTTCCTTTTCAGATTTACTTCTGAGTAAACCTCTCTGTTTACATTTTTCCAGGCTTCCAGCCGAAAGAAGGAGCGAGTTTAGGGCTTGCCTTGCCAATACTTATTGGCAAGGGAGGCGGGAGGGTGGTGAGAGAGAAGGAGGGTGCCCCCCCTTACGACCTTATTACGATACTTAAGAAAATCCTGGCCCCTGAAGTTCTATAAAGAAAGTCCACTTCCTGGTTGGCGTTCCAGATGCAGAAATACTCAAAAGTAGCATTTCTTATGAATCCCTTCCGAATCATTTAATTTTCATAACTTTTTTTTTCATGCCTATTACATAGATATCCTAAAATGGGCTTAATGGGGCTTACACCATGTAAAATAGGCATAAGGATGTAACCTTAATCCCTCAGTTGATGTAGACATGTTTGATAAAAGTATTAATATTCTTTGTAAGCTCATTAGCGGTTGACTAGCACTTCACTGATAACCTTTTTGGATGTTGTTGTTGTTGTTGTGTTCCTTCAAGTTGACTCCAACTTAACAACAATTCTACCTTAGAGCTTTCTTAGATTTTTATTTGAAAGAGATGGGAGAATGTAATGTCCTTAAGGTCACCTAGGACTTTATCGCATGGAGGTGCTATTACCAACCCATGATATAACTGTTCCAAGTTCTCAGGATCATTGGTTGTGCAAATGCTCTGGGATGTTAACTTTGTGAAATAATGCCCTAATGGATGTTGAATGACTGAGTGGACTCTGGCCTCCAACAGTCAAACTACTGCACCATGCTATTTCTTTATAACAGAAGTATTTATTTATTTGTTTATTTCATTTATAATCCGCCCTTCTCAACCCCTGAAGGGGGACTCAGGGCGGCTGACAAAAGGCAACAATTCAATGCTAGGTATGTAATACAAAACAAGATATCAAATATAACAACAGATTAAAACAGTTAAAAATCAAAACAACTACATAATCCCCGTTCCACATTCATAGGCTGTCCAAGTTATCCATAGTCTGCTACCATAACATTGTCATTACTCAATTGTCAGTCCGCTGCTCCACATCAACCAAACGCTTGGTTCCACAACCACGTCTTTAGTTTTTTTCTAAAGGAAAGGAGGAAAGAAGTTGATCTTATTTCACTGGGGAGCGAGTTCCACAGGCAAGGGGCCACTACGGAGAAGGCCCTGTCCCTCGTCCCCACCAAACATATTTGCGGCAAAGGTGGGACCGAGAGCAGGGCCTCCCCGGAAGATCTTGAATTTCGAGGTGGGACATAAGGGGAGATATGTTCGGACAAGTAAGCTGGGCCACAACTGTAAAGGGCTTTAAAGGTCAAAACCAGCACTTTGAATTGTGCTCAGAATTGGATAGGCAGCCAGCAGAGCTGGCACAACAGAGGGGTGGTATGCTCCCTGTATGTCGCTCCAGTTAATAACCTGGCTGCTGCCCGTTGGACTAGTTGAAGTTTCTGAACGGTCTTCAAAGGCAGCCCCATGTAGAGTGCATTGCAGTAATCTATTCAGGATGTAACCAGAGCATGGACCACTGTGGCCAGATCAGACTTCCCAAGGTACAGGCACAGCTGGCGCACAAGTTTTAGTTGTGCAAAAGCTCTCTCAGCCACCGCCAATACCTGGGGTTCCAGGCTCAGTGATGAGTCCAGGATCACTCCCAGACTGCGAACCTGCATCTTCAGGGGGAGTGTGATCCCATCCAACACAGGCTGTAACCCTATGCACTGTTCGGCCTTTTGACTGACCAGGAAGACCTCTGTCTTTTCTGGATTCAATTTCAATTTGCTAGCTCTCATCCGTTCCGACACAGCAACCAAGCACCGGCTCAAGGTCTGGACAGCCTCCTTGGTAACAGGTAGAAAGGAGTGACAGATTTGGACATCATCTGCATAAAGATGACATAGCATTCCGAAACTCCGGATGATCTCCCCCAGCAGCTTCATGTAGATGTTAAACAACATTGGGGACAATATTGAGCCCTGTGGGACTCCGCAAGACAACGGTTGTGGAGTCGGACAGGTGTCACCCAACAACACCTTCTGAGACCATCCCTCGAGAAAGGACTGGAGCCACTGCAAAACAGTACCTCCAAGCTCCATATCTGCAAGGCGTCTCAGGAGGATACCGTGGTCAATGGTATCGAAGGCTGCTGAGAGGTCCAGCAAAACAACAGGGACACACTCCCCCTTCAAGTTTCTGGCGTAGATCATCTACCAAGGCGACCAAGGCTGTCTCAGTTCCATGTCCCGGCCTAAAACCAGACTGTGCCGGATCTAGATAATCAATGTCTACCAGAAACCCCTGGAGTTGCGAGGCTACCACATGTTCTACGACTTTGCACAAATAGGGGAAATTGGAAACTGGCCAATAGTTCACTAATTGAGTGGGGTCCAGTAATGGTTTCTTCAAGGACAAACTTCCAGCCAGCTTAAAACAAGCTGTTACAAAACCGTAATGGTTTCTTCAATAGCGGTTTTGTAACAGCTTGTTTTAAGCTGGCTGGAAGTTTGTCCTCCTGTAAGGAGGCATTAACCGCCACCTTCATCCACTCTGCCAAACCCCCTCTGGCTTCCTTTATCAGCCAGGATGGGCAGGGGTCTAGGATGCATGCGGTAGGCCTCGCCTCTCCAAGGATCCTGTCCACATTCTCAAGCTGAACCAATAGAATAGGAATCCAATAAAACCAGACAGACAGGTGCTCGTGTTACATCCTCAGAGACTGCTGTTAAAGTGGTATCGGAATGGATCAGAGTGACTTTATTAGCAAAGAACCAAGCAAATGCTTCACAGCGAGCTGCCGAGCTGTCAGGTATCACACACAGTTTGTCACACAACTAACTGAAGTCTCATGACTACATAAACACCACACCAGAACTATAAAGATTACAGCTCCCTGTATTCACCATTTAAAAATAAATGAAGTAAAATGTTCTGAATTTCCTCTGTAGATCAAGGAAAATAAACTTGCCAGTTCTCCTTCCAGGTGTTTTAGACCAGGAGAAGGCTTTCTCTAAATCACGATCTGAAATGATAATCACTTTCTTCAGGCCATGGATCTCAAACATAACTAAATTGACCCCATTCCTCTAATAGGGATGGAACCATTTGAGTAAGAAAAATATAAATGGAGACTTTTGGGACCACATGAGTTCTATGAGCTTCCATAGCTGGGGACTGCGTGGTATCCATGTTCTCTTTTATTTGATTATTTTGCCTCTCCCTTTTCTCTGGATGCCTATACTTATTTCTAAATACTCAACTGAAGTTTTATGTTTCTATAATATTCAAAATTGGATGTCTAATAGAAAACATAATTTGGTTGGCAGAATTTTGAGGTGCAATTCTGTCATCTATTCCATGCTACACCTATACCTCCATGCTACACCCCAAGAATACTGGGCTGACTCTCCCTAAAAATAATTATTGATTTAAACTAAGATAGCCACAAAACATATAAAAATGTTGACTTGCAGAGTTTCCATGGAATAAATTGGACAGCTTTAGAAACAATTAGATGTAAATATATTTTACAACAGGGGTGCTCATTAGGTAGCTCGAGAGCTACTAGTAGATCTTCGGCCCTCTTCCAGGTGATCTTCGGGCCTCACCACCCAGATGGGGCGCTCCTGCCATGCGCGCACACACCCAGCGCGCACGCGCGCTCCTGCTGCTGGCTTCCGCTCTCGCGGTGCTTCTTTCACCTGCGGGGCATTGCAGGAAGAAGGAAGCATGAGGCGGGGCCTCAGGAGGGAGCGCCCTACCTCTCTCTCATCCAGAAGCAGCCGTGCAGCCTCCGTGGCAAGAGCGCACTGCAGCGGGAGCACACGGCGGCGGGGGCAGGTAGATCTTTTGGACTTGGTTGCTTTAAGAGTAGCTCGCATGCTGAAAAAGTGTGAGCACCCCTGTTTTACAGCAATAGTAATAATAATAATAATAATACACATTTCAAAAAATAAATAATTGTACTGCTTCATAGTCCCATAAAATATCTTGAATAATAGTGCAGTTTTTCAGTTGACTTTCTTCCTTTACATGGTCTATGAAGTAATTCTTGATGCTACTCTTTAAGCTGTGTATTTGCGCATGTGGACAGACTCTTGTTTGCCCACAAAGCTAGGTGTCACCCAATCGCCAATGAGTTACAAATGCCCGAGGGGTCTATAACTCATGACAAATGAAGCAGTAGTGATAGAGAATACCACTTTACATTTTAAATAGTGGCTAATTTTAATTGTATAATATTCTTTCCAGTAACAATGTCTAATTAAGGCATTTGTTAAAGTTGTGTAATGTTAAACTAACAGGGAGAGCCTAATGGAGTTCTATTGAATTTTTTCCATTAAATTAACATTATGGACTTTTAATGGGTGCCTTAATTAGATGCCGTTATTAACTAGGATGGTGCACAAATAAAAATCAGGCTCAGTGTGTGAAGAAGACTTCATTAGTAGTCACTGTGGGGCATGATCAAAATGCCTCAATCTACCTACAGAGCATCTGAAATATTGAGCCTAGTTGTGCGCAAAAGAAAAGACACAAATAAATGAATAGAATTTTCTTTTTAAAAAATCTTCTTACTTTTGTTTACTGAGTGTTCAGCTATTGGTCCAAAGTATACTTCCACTAACACCTGTACAGGCTTGTTAAAGTTAACGAGGTCTTACCAGTATAATGAGAACATTCTCCTCTTGCTTTCTGACAAAAGGGTTGAAGTGGCAAATAGCCCGACATTGCATTTCTGCAGAGCTTTTGTTTTTAACTCCACTCACCCTTGTTTCTCTTATTCCCATTCTTTAATTAGAATGAACAATGTCAATGCCGGGGGTGAAGCTTTGTGCATTTTCCCCATCACACTTTAGGTTTGGGTTCTTAATTGCACAGCAGCCATCACTGTACATGAAAGCAACATGAGCAAAGAATACAGTAAACAAAATCCATTATTCAAAATAAAATAAGAACAAAAGTTGGAAAATAATGAATAATTTTAGAAAATCATGAGCAAGAATTTATTCTTTAGGTTGTCTGTATAGAGTCTTCAACACTTCAATTCCTGGAATTTATATTTGAATTCTCACTGCTTCAGCAATACTCACCATGCAAGAAAATTTACTTTAGTAATGTACTCACCTACATTATGAATAGTTGGGTTCCACATTTATATTAAAAGCCTATACCTTTCACTGTTCAATCATTTTTTTTTCTTTCTTTAGAAAAATAAGTCTCAGGTGGGTATGTGAGTGTCATTTCAAAATCTTTCCTAAGATGTTACTTAAGTAAGAAGCTTTTCATCCCATTTTAGACTGCCTCCAGCTATTTTTTTACTTCCTTTGTAGGCTGGTGATTCAGAGGCCTTTTACTATTTCAATGGACAAAATGAGTGGGGCTAGTAATTTAGAAGCCTTTTACTATTTCAATGGATAAAAAAGTGTGTTGCTAAGGTAAAATATGAGTACCATAACTAGAGGCAGTAAGCTGGGCCTGCAAATCAAAAGAGAATTTGAGCATACTCTTATCTTTATTCTCAGAGTGTTGCTACTTCTTGTGGGAAAAAGTATCATATGTATACTAGAGAATTAAAAAGTTACTCTATCACAATCACTTGCAGCATAAGGTATGCTAAAAGAGATTTTCTAATATCATTTGATGAACAACCATGAATATCGAGACTGGACACAGAACATTGGGGTAAACACAGGTCACTTTACTGACCTAAGGCACATCCACACTGACCATTTTATGCAGCTTGGAATCAGTTTAAACATGCAGTGGATATGTAACAGACACAGCAAATGCATGCTGCAGTGCATTTTAAGCCATTAAAACCGTGATAAGCAAAGTTATAAAGCCTGTAAGGTGCATCAGCGTGTTCTAATATAAAGCAAACTACATAGTGAAAGCAACTCCACAGAATGTGAATTGCTCTGTGGACATCTGATGCATACATGTGCATTGTGGTGAAGGGAGTAGGAAAAAAACCTGCATTCTCTGCAGCTGTCAAGCCATAGATAGTGCAGATCTTCCAATCAGTTCAAGACCAGCACCTGCAGTTTCTGTAATCACCATCCAGGCGTCAAACTGGTTTAACGATTACTATTCACTGAAACCACTTTCGTCTAAGAGGGTTCAAAACTGAGCTGAGTGGTCAGTGCAGGTTGCCCCTATACCTATGTAATATAATTAGGCCTGGGGATAAGCAAGGAGGGGAGGAACAAAATGATGTGGCCCTTAGCTGAGGTCAGGTGTCAACTCATGGCCGCTTCCTTATCCTGACTAATGGCAGTCCAAAGCTATGGGTTGTTCTGCTCATTGTAATCATTCATGTTCTGGAATGTCAGCCCAGGGAACTCCCTCCCATGTCACAGAACTTTATAACAGGGAGAAAACCCCCAGATTAGTCCCAAAACCATTTTGCAGGATGTAGAGAGGCTGTTCCAGAGCACCACCTTTCACCTAAGAGGATGCTAAGCTATACTGTACATTCTTATATTCTGTCCCAATACTTGACAGTGACATCCTATTTACCAATACTATTCTAATCCAATAATCAAAGTCCTGCAAATACATCATAGAAGAGGGAGGAAAACTTGTAAAGGGGGAAAATTCCTACCTGGATGAAGGGTTGTAAGCCTAGAAGGGGGAAGCTTGACTTAAATATACCTGACCCACTCTCTGCATCTGCTGAACTTTGCATGCAGCACCTAGACATGTGATATTGTTGGCATCAATTCCTGAACATTTTCAAAGCATTTCCTAAAGTGTTGTGCCCTGGTCTCTGGCCCTTGGGAACATATTATAATTACTAATCCACAGAGGCAAACTCAGTTCCTGGTATAACTAACTAATATTATTATTAGTTAATATTATTTTTTCTTGGGCCCTTTTCACCCCACAATTGTAATGATTCCATCCAATGAGATTCTAGGGTTTCCATTTTCAGTTGGGGGGGGGGGTATTAAAAATTCTCAGCCAAATTGCTGTAGCATCTCACCAAACTGCAAATCCCAGGATTCCATAGGATGCAACCATGAAAAGTACTATTTATTTATTTATTTAAAACTTTTGTACCACAACCTTCTCACCTCCATAGAGGGACTCAGATCAACTTACAGCAAGATTCAATGCTATACAATGTAAAACATCTACAACAACATATTAAAATACATAAGAAGCCCAAGATATAAAACCAAATCGCCATTAAAACAATTCCACTCAGTTTGTAAACGTGGTCATTCATTCAGACTATAACCAATCTCAGCCTATACTATATGACTATATTGTATGAAAGGCTCTTAATACCATACAGAATTAATTTCCCCCTCGGTGTTGTCCAGCCTATTTATTGAATGCCCTATCCCACATGCCTGCATGCAATGAAAAAGAGACAGAGGAGCAACATTGTTCTAATATTTAGCTGAAATCCATTCTTCAGCAGCTTCACCAATTTGTTCTAATAATGCCCACGGGGAAAAAAAGTTCCCACATATGCCAAATATACAAACATTTAAATTTCTCTCAATGAAAAGGATAATTTGGCTACTCAAATAGCACTTTACTGAATATTCACCCTACAGAATTATAGCAGGGACACCTCTTTAACTGCCATGGCTCAATGCAATAGAATTCTGGGATTTGTATTTTTGTGAGAGAACTTTGTTGTGCAACTAATGTCAAATCCTAGAATTGCATAGCATGGAGCAGATGCCAAACTGCTATAATTTTACGATGTGAATAGTGTACTGGTTTCTTAGGAATAAGGAACTCACATTTCTTTTTTATGGATATAAGTTTGTGCTGTTAGACTGTAGTCTTGCAGATAATTTCCTTTGAGTGGGTCCATTCCACTCTTTTGAATTTACTTTTGCATTGACAAGTAAAGTATTGCATTGTTCATTTTCAAAGATTAATTTCTCAGGTCACTAGATTATTCCCATTCAATTTCATCATCTTTGACAGTGTCTCCTCTTTATGGTACACCCACAGAGACAGTTGTCAAAATAGAGGCAAATTGAAGCAGAGATATGGCATAGATTAAGAAATACTAGATTGAAGTGCAGGGAATGACCAAATAATGAATATGAATAGTATGCTTCAGAGTAACCTCATAAAATATATAATTTATTCCTCAAATGGGGCAAAACCTGTGGTTTAAACCACATCAGATTTTCCCTTTGGGTTTATTTTAAAGCACATGTTTCCCTACTTTAGTATTTTTAAAATGTGCATATTTTGGATATTTTCAAACATTGTAGTGCAAAAAAAGCCTGTCCAAAACCTACAGTTTATCTTTTAAATTGGCATTAACTAAAATAACTATTAAATATCAGTCTACTCAACCTATACATGCATTGTGCCTCATTTATGCTGTTTGCTCAGTATAGAAGTAGAAAAGAGTTGAAAGAAGATGAGTTTAAAGCATACATGGTTTTACTGAGGCTGTCTAATTTAGTTGGTCTATTCTAGAAAATTAGAAAAACAGCTGTTAAAGTTAGGTTTAAAATAGTTTCCTTACCTCTATGGAAGAAGAAAAGGGGCAATTACTCATATGTTAACCAGATGTGCTGATATGTCAAAATCTGAATGCAACTTACTAATGGATACTACATTCCATTTACAAAGAAACTTAAGAGAAACAAATTTGATATCTGCTTTCTACCAGCCATATGTTAGTTAACCACATGTTCATTGCAGTAATTAAAAGGGAGAGACAAATTTTATGGAGCCAGACTACATACAATGTTCATGTTAGTCTTAATGATTTTTAAAAACTGTTTAGCATAAAAAATGTTGGCAGGGCCTATAATTCCAGCCAAAGTATATAGTTTTCAGGGATGAGTCATGCAGGCTGCTCCCTTGAATTCCCAAAGCCCCATAAGCTCTCACTAGCACTCCCTCCAGCACTAGAGCTTCTTCTGACCTTAGCTATTAACTCAAGATGCTGCTCATATGTCAAAGCAAAATCCAGACAAGAATTATAAAAGACTTCCACCAGTTTCCACTAGGTTAATTTAATGTAGCCCATGAAAAATGCCAAAAAATTAGAAAAAGCCCAAAATGTATTGGAGTATAAAAATTTTATTGCTTTTGACCAAAGGCCGTTGCAAGTCCAAAATAAAAAAGAGCGCACACACAAAACAATACATATGGAATTTGCATAGTAGACAATAAAAGGTTACCAGTTACTTATACACCATGAGTCACATTTAAACCTTCTTAAACCAGATTATCTCCTTTACATAGGACAGCCATCTCCGCTATGTGCCTCCTCCTAATCTTCTTAGCCGCAAGGGCAAACAGGGCTACGCGCCAGGTCGTATATTTATCTGTATCCATAAGGAGGTAGAGTAGTATCTCTTGAGAATTCAGAAAGATTTTGTTGTCCAGTAAAGGTAAGATAAAGCGCTCCCTAGGATCTTTGTGTAGGGGGCAGCACATTAAGTAATGTACCAGGTCCTCTGGGTAGGGGCAACCAACAATACATCTTCGTTCAATTTTGGGGACTTTTTTTAAGCCTCCCGTCCCTTTCCGCTGAATCAAACATATTTAGTCTGAGCTCTGTGAAGGCTCGTCGGAGCTGGACAAAGGTCAGGCTGTCAAGGTAGTCTGGGTAGCCAGTGGGTTGTCTAAGGCTGTAGTATAGGGGGCACACGGAGAGTCACAGGCAGCCTGGAGGTCTGTAAGTGTAGTGACTTCTAATATTGTCTTGTTTATTTTTGTCTTCCTTGTGGGGTGGTCTAGCTTTGCCAGCTCACTAACCGAGAGACCATATTTAATGGCCAGTTGTGCTGCCTTGTGGACCCAATTGTTAACAGGTAGACCATTGTTAAGTTCCAAGAGACTTTTTTTGGTAATCTAGCAGTTGGCATTTCTTGGATTTTAAGCCAATAGCACAAGATCCTTTTATCTATTTGGCTTTCTAGGGTTGGGACAGAGGTTTCAAGGCGGATCATGGCCGTTGGAGTGTCTTTAGGGAGGCCTAATAGTGCCCTTAGGAAGTAATTTTGAGGCACTTCTAGACCTAGGGCACTAGGTATGCCCCAGATTTCTGCCCCGTAGAGAATTTGCTCCAGGGTTTTGGCTTTGAAACAGTTAGGGCGGGATTAACCAGATTACCACCTTGTTTGGCAGCAAAGCTCAGTGTTGCTTTGGCTGATCTGTAAGCTTGAGTTTTGATGTTACTCATCTGTTGTTTCCAGGTGGCTGATTCGGAAAAGAAAATTCCTAGGTATTTAAAGGATTTGACTTGTTTTATTACATGTTCATCTAGGCGCCAAGAGTGTGTTTTGGGGCGCCTACCAAAGACCATAACCTGGGTTTTGCTGTAATTTATTGTAAGAGCGTTTTGTTTACAATATGTTGAGAATCCAGCCAACAACCGTCTTAGCCCTACCTGAGTTCTTGACAGGAGAATGATATCGTCGGCATACATTAGCAGGGAAAGCTTCTGGTCCAGAATAGTGACCGGGCGTATTGTAGGCCCTCTAACTCCTTGACAATATCATTGATATAGAAGTTGAATAAAAAGGTGCTAGGATACAGCCCTGTTTGACACCAGTGTAGGTATTTATTTTTGGTGTGAGATGACCTGCCATATCAACTTTGACCTGTGTCGAGGTATTGGTATATAGGGCCCTAATCAGATACAGCAGACGAGGGTCAATGTCTGCCTTCTCCAATTTTGTCCAGAGCAGGTCTCTTGGGATTGAGTCAAAGGCTGATTTTAGGTCAATAAAAGAGGCATAAAGTTTTTGCTTCATATTTTGGGTGTATTTACGGATCAGGAAATTTAATACAAAGCATAGATCAATGGTGGATTTTCCCTTTTGGAAGCCAGCTTGGGTTTCAGATATTAGGTCATTGCTCTCAGACCAATCTTCTAGGCGTTCCAATAGGGTACGTGCATACAGTTTAGAGGTAATGTTCAGGAGAGTGATTGGCCTATAGTTAGCGGGGTTTTTTTGTCCCCCTTTATGTATAGGGGCAATAATGCTTGATCTCCAGCCCTCAGGGATGGACCCTGTTTTGTTTACATGGGTGAACAGCTTGGCCAGGATAGGTATCCAGTAGTCTGATTTTACATTTAGCAGTTCCATGGGGATCATATCTTCTCCAGGTGCCTTATTTATTGATTGTTTGGCCATGATTTTTTGACCTGATCGGGGTGACCGCTGGCCACTCTGGGAGGGCATTGATTTGGGGACAGTGTAGACAGAGGTGCAAAGTTGTTTTGTAACTGTACATATTTGTAAAGTATTCCTCCCATACGTTACTTTGAATTGATGCTTCTAGGGAGTGATTTGCTGTTCTGGTTGCTCGTGCAATAATGTACCAGAACTTTTGTGTGTCCTTCTGCATGGCAGCATGGGCCAGTTCTTTCCATTGGGTTGTATGATAATTATGTTTCTTTTCATTGAGTAGTGTTTTATAATTGCTTCTTAGCCCAGCTATATATAAATGTGTTTGGTTATTATCTTTATTGGCCGTTGATTTTAAGGTTTTCAGAGCCTTCTCTAGCCCTTTCTTGGCCTTGTGACAGTCCTCATCAAACCAGGTCTTTGGTCTGAATTTAAGTAGTTTAGAATTGGAGGATGTTATAAGGTATGGTTTTTAAGTAGGATAAGAGGGTTTCATATGATCCTATGATATTATCATGCTGGGCCAGGATATTTCCCTTAGTTTAACAAAGTCAGAAGTTTCCAAGGTTTTGGTAATTCTATCTTGGAGCTGGTCATTCCACCTTAGTCGCTTGCCTCCGGTGATTAGGTAGTTAGAACCATCAGCATTGCAAGGCTTAATCAGGGAGCCAAGGGTTAGGATAGTCATCTGCAAGGGGTTATGATCACTTTCGGGTCGAGGGATTATTTTAAATGAGTCGCGGAGTATTGGAACAGGGCTGGTGGCCATAAAATAGTCTATGGTACTGGCTCGGCCTTTAGAGGAAGTGAATGTATAATATCCATCTGGATCTCCAAGGCCATGTCCGTTACAGAGTTGAAGGTTGTTTTTAATTATCAGCTCACATAGATGCTTCCCAGTAGCATTGGTTGTCTTATCCAGTGCTACCCTTGAGGAAAGCTCAGGTACATCGTCTATGCTTAGACCAAAAATTGTATTGTTGATGGGAGTAGGGCCAATTCTGGCATTAAAGTCACCTCCGATGATCACCCATGGATTAGGAGATTGAGTTTCTAATTCCTCCATAATGTGGTTTAGAGCTTACTAAGTTGGTGTTGTCTGGTTGAGGGTGGGTTGCTGATGAAATAGGTTCATTAGGTTTAATAAACAGCTTGCCTCCCTTTCCTTTGTTCTTGGTGGATCCTATGGCCTTTCTTGTTAAGCCTGAGGTTGTAGGGGGTTTTGAAAGGTTGTCTAGGAGGCTAAACATTCTCTTGAAATTAAAGTTTACAGCCTTCCTGGTTTTGACTAGTTGTGTTTCCAACTTCCGGTTGGGGACATTTCTTGCCCTCCCTCTTCTTTTCTTGATCTTATTTTTTGGAATTTTATTATTATGCTTCTTTTTAGACTTGTTGTCTAGTTGAGGAGTGTTTTGGTTCCGGTTAGAACCATCACCGGAAAGAGCTCTGTCAGGACAGCTTGGGCCTCTGTCTGAAGGCTCATTAATTTTAAGGGGTGCAGCTTGCAGGAGCACTTCTCTGATAGTCCAGCAAATTATGTCAATGTTTGCGTTGATGGTGCTTATTAGATCATGTTGTTTTTTAAGCATGTCAAATAGCATTGCGAATTGTGGATTCTCGTTCTCTGTTAGCTCTGTTGGTTCTTCATCGGGGTTAATCGAGGAGTGTGGGCTTCCTCCAGATTTAAGGGATTCTTCTTCCAAGCCAGTTAGAGCCTTTAGTTGTTGCTCGATTGTTTCCCTGCGTTTATTGTATTCTTCTATGGTTCTTTTTTCATTTTCCAATAGATATTCCAGGGAAGGCATTTCCTCAAAAAAGGATAGAAGGTTATCCTTACTAGTTGAGGAGTCATTTGTTTTGTCTAAGTTTATATTGTTGTTTTCTAGGTTTAGTTCTGAGTTGTTTTCTGAGTTTAATTCTGGGTATTCATATTGAAAAGGCAGGTTTTCGTTTGTCTTGTGGCTCATATCCATGTCCATGTCGTTGGTTAGATTATGTTGTAGTGTAGGAAGGTAGGGGTTGAGATCAAGGGGTTTGCCTGGTTCTATAATATCAGTATACTTGTCTTCCAGGTTAAGTGGGTCGTCCCCATGTAAATCATTCGGATGTGTCGTCATTTTGGGTTTTTTCTTTCTTAAGGCTTTCAAGAATGGCCGAATTGAGCTGAAGGTGTTTTTGTTGGTTATGGGGCGTTTTCTTAACCTCTTTGAGGGGGCAAGCTGACTTCTGGTTATGACCATAGCTGTCCTATGTCAAAAATGAGGCTCTGCTCCTCCTTTGGTAGGCCTCCTCTTCCTCCTCACAGACGCCGTCCTCCTGTACGAACACCACCTGGAGTCAGGGTCCCGCTTGGGAATAGGGATTTCCTGGCACCCCCTCCTCCTTCTTTTCCCCGAGGAAGCCGGGAGGAAGGAACAGCAACTGCCCAACAGCTCCAGCTCCGGTGTCCGCCCCCGGAGCAATCCTCTTCCTCAGTGTCAGCTGGGCATTAGCTCCTCTTCCTCCACCTCCAACCACACCACCGTCCCAACTGCTGTTGAGTCCCCGGGCACCCTCAAAAGGTAGGCAGTGGGGCAAGGCACCAAAATGGCATGAGCGAGTCACAGATGTCTCCGATAGGTGTGGAGCCCATGTAGAGAGAGGAGAGTAACTAGCCTATCAAGGCCGGGGTGCATCTGCTTGTTTGTTAAATATTCTCAGTGGTTGGAGCTTTCTCTTCTCTGTTGAGATTCTTTGCTCTCAGTTTGTTCTCAGTTTGTGGAGTTTAATTGCTTAGCTGTAGTCAAACTCCTTAGTAGTTGTTGCTTACAAAATAACAGAGATAAGTCAAGGCAACAAAGGGCAGGAGCAGGAGCAGGAGGCGGTGTAAGCAACACACACAATGTAAGCAAGCAGCAAAAGTTCCAAAAAACAATGTAGCACAAGCTGCCCGAGCTGCCAGAGCTGAGATAAATTGAAGTTTTGATAGTTCAAGGCCAAATGAGGCAAAAATATTAAAGGGAGGAAGGATAAGATAAAGAAAAACAGTCACGATACCGGAGCTCAGCTAAACACCTCTTAACACGCCGACGCCAAATGTATTGGACATTTTACAAAACATAATAACCATAAAATCTCCATAGGAATAAAATGCAACTATCAAGAAGCACATGAATATTTGTTCTTCTTTTTCCTGCAGCCTATGTGCGAGTACTGAGTAGTGGTCCAAAATACATGGAGGGCAGTGCCTTGTCTACCTTTGTCTTAAGCTTTTGAGAGTACTCTGTTGCCTCTCAGGGCCTGGGCACACTTGACCTCCCTGAACAAACCACACAGCTTTGAGGTACAACACAGTTTTATTGTGCAGGAAATAAGGAAAGCGTGAAGGCTAATACAAAGCCTTAAAGTAGCAGCAATCAGGAACAGCAGGCAAATATAAACCTGCCGCGGGGATTCCAAGCCGGATGCGCAGGAAGAGTCTCCAAACAGATTCCCTCCGATTCAGCAAACGGGCAGCTTGGAAAGCAAGGTAGTTTAGCAGCAAAGTCTTTTCAGGAACAAGGCTTGAGCAAGACGCACACAGAGTTCAGGGACCCAAGGCAGCCTGTTGGAAAGGGCGGGTGTAGCTTAAGGCAGGCCGTTCGCGGCCGGTGCTTCAGAGTAGCATCTTCCTTGAGCAAAAGTTGATCCGAGATTAATCCTATGGTGAGGGACTCACAGATATAGGATTCTGTGACCAGTTCTGGTGCGTCAAACATCAAGCCCAATAATTACTGAGAAACTATATGTTTATTGTTACCTAAGGCCCATCGGAATGTGCCTGCCAATTACTGGGCACAGATGTTCCACGGGCAGTAGTTTATGGCTCCTCCGAAGCGCCTTTGCAAAGGGGAGGTTAGGTTTTGGTAACCTTGGGCCTAGCTATCTTATGCATTCCGTATCAGTTTCACATGAGAATGCAGAGAGGCCCTGATGGGGCCTGGAAGGCATCAAGCTGACTGTTTAACTACTTTGCAGCCCTGATGGCTCAATGTAGACTCAAGCAAATAGGCAGTCTGAAGGTGCTGTGGTGTGACATACTCTATTCTTTTAGAAAAGGTGGTGAATTGTAGAGCAGTGCTACAGTTAGATAGATTTGTATTTGACTGACAGAATATATCCAATAGGGGTGTTTGATCCAAAAAAAATGATTCTAAACTACAAATGGGGGGGGGGATTTTTTTGGATTAGTAATTGAAATACTTACCAAAAAAATTCCAAAAAAATGGTATATGAAACGTATTTAATAACGAAATTTGTTATTATTGCATTATTTGTACCAAAAATAATAACCCCCCTTTGTGTATCATATGGTGACAGGAGGGCGAAAGGTGCTGCCTGCACTCCCCTCTGGCCAGCTGACACCCAAACAGGGGTTGTTAACCCCCGTTTGGGTCTCAGTTGGCGAGAGGAGGGTGCCAGGCTGCACTTTCCACTCTCCTCTCGCCATTGTCCCGGTTTACTCCCAAGGAGAGGAGGAGAGGGGATGCGAGTCACCCGCCTCCTTCTCTCCTTGGCAATAAACCAACCAGGGCAAGGGTCCCGGTTTACTCCCAAGGAGAGGAGGACGCGGGGACTCATGTCCCCCTCCTCCTCTCCCTGGGAATAAACCAGGACCCTTTTCCCAGTTTATTCCCAGGGAGAGGAGTAGGCGGGAGGACTCGTGCCCCCCTCCTCTCCCTGGGAATAAACTGGGACCCTTTTCCCGGTTTATTCCCAGGGAGAGGAGTAGGCGGGGGGCTCGCATTCCCCTCTTCCTCCTCTCCCTGGGAATAAGCCGGGACCCTTTTCCCGGTTTATTCCCAGGGAGAGGAGTAGGTGGGGGACTTGCATTCCCCTCCTCCTCCTCTCCCTGGGAATAAACCGGGACCCTTGTCCCAGTTTATTCCCAGGGAGAGGAGTAGGCGGGGACATGAGTCCCCCACCTACTCTTCTCCCTGGCAGCAAACCGGGACAAGGCTCCCGGTTTATTCCCAGGGAGAGGAGGAGGACTCGCATCCACCGCCTACTCCTCTCCCTGGCAGTAAACCGGGGCAAGGCTCCCGGTTTATTCCCAGGGAGAGGAGGAGGAGGGGGATGTGAGTTAACCCCCGTTTGGGACAATGGCGGTAAACTGGGACAATGGTGAGAGGAGGGGGGAAGGTGCGGCTTGGTACCCTCCTCTCGCCAACCGAGACCCAAATGGGGGTTAATATTAACCCTCGTTTGGGTGTCAGATGGCAAGGGGAGGGGGGAAGGTGCGGCCTGGCTAAAGGGGAGCAGGAGGTTTCATGGTACCACCTGGTCTGCTTTAGTCAATGAGAAAATGCGTCAACCGAGGGCAAGGAGACATTTCGACCTAATTTTCACCCTTTACAAAAATGTCAGGCGGGAGGTTCGGTGCAGAAATTATACTTCCGGGTTATGCATCAAAGGTCAAAAAACATTGAAATTAAAAATACCATACAAAAAATAATGATATCAAAGTATTTCTAACCGGAGATAAACACCCCTAATATCCAAGTACTGCTTACCAATGCTTGCTCTTATTACTATTGGAGTTTTTGTTGTGATTTCAGTGTTGTTCAATATTTTTATAAATTACTTAGATGATGGAGTAGAAGGCATGTTTGTCAGATGATACCAATTTGGAAGTTGGGAGGGTAACAAACACCCAGGGAACAAGATCAGAATGTGGAATTATATTGGCATATTTTGCTGGGGAAAAACTGCCAAATGAATTTCAACAAGAGAAAAGTGAACAGGAAAAATTAAATGAATGATATACAAACTAGTGACACCTCACTTGAAATCAGTACATGTACAAAGTATCTAGGGGTCTTAGTAGACCACAGGCCAAACACTAGAAAATAGTATGATGCAGCAGTGCAAAAAGCCAATGTAATCTAGACTGCATCAAGAGGTGTTCAGATCAAGAGGTGTTCAGTGTTAGTTTTGACTTTCAAGGCCTTACATGGTTTGGGGCCAGTGTACCTGAGGGAGCGACTTACCCCATATGTGCCCAGAAGATCACTGCGTTCAGAGGGTCTTAACATGCTTGAGGTCCCAGGACTGAAAACCTACAGGCTGTCCAGCACACGGCAGAGGGCGTTCTCGATGGCTGCCCCGGTTCTGTGGAACTCACTGCCGGCCGAGACACGGGCCCTGCGGGACCTGATGGTCTTCCGTAGGTCGTGCAAGACCTGGCTGTTCAGGCAAGCATTTGGCCTGACCGGTGCTTGAACTGCCAATCCCTCGCCTAGCCATGCTGTCTTGTTCTGATTAGTGTGTTTTTATCAGATTTGATGTGTCTGTAATTGACCATGATTGTTTATGGTATTTTAGAGTGTTTTAGGATGTTTTATCTTGATGTGTTTTATATGCTTGGAAACCGCCCTGAGCCTCGGGAAGGGCGGTTTAGCAAATTGAAATAATAAATAAATAAATAAATAATCAAGTGAAGTTGTAGTCCCACTCTATTCTGCTTTGGTCAGACCTCACTTGGGATATTGTGTCCAGTTCTGGGCATCACAATTCAAAAGGGATATTGACAAGCTGGGACATGTACAGAAGAGAGCAACTAGGATGATCAAAGGCCTGAAAACCAAGTCCATGACATATGAAGGATGATTTGTTTAGTCTGAGAAGAAAAGACTAAAAGGTGACATGTCATCTTTAAATATCTGAAGATATGTCATGGAATGAACTTATGTTCCGTAACTCTCTGTAATATGAACCAATGAATTCAAATTGCAAGAAAGAGATCCCACTTAAATATTAGGAAGGAAGGCTTTAGTATAAGAGCTGTTCAACAGTGAAATAGGCTGCTTCAGATAGTGGTGGATTCTTCTTTGGAGGTCCAGAGCTAGATGGGCATCTTTCAGGAGTACTATCACTGTGTAGTCCTGTATGGTAGAAAATTGGACTAGATGTGGTCGTTCCAACCCCAAAATTCTATGACCCTTTGATTTTGTAAAATCCCACTCTCCTCAGGAAGAGTTAAATACCAGGTGGCTGCAGGTGCCCCTCTGTCCACCATTCTTCTCTTTGCCCCTTCTCTTGGGGCTCCATGCCATGGGGCTTCCCAGGTGCATGATCAGGGTAGCCAATCAGATTAAATTGCAGGGTTCAATCTGATTGGTCTTTCTTGGCTGAGTTGAGGCTTGACAGGTTTGGCAGCCTTTCACTCACCCTCATTTTCTTTTTCATTGTAGTTCATGTCACAACTTGGAGGCAGTTAACATGGGCCCTAGATCCTGTTTGGGAGGAGGGGGGAGCCCGGAGCAGCATTGAATGGGACTCTGCCTTATCCCTCCCCCCCCCCCACATGCACTGTCATGGGACTTTATGACTCAGCCGTGCATCTGGATTCTCCTCACAGTAGTATCGGAACAGCAGGCAGGCAGTCCAATTTTTGGTGTCCATCAACTCTTTTTCAGTTGTAACCAATAAATCAAGTTGTGGCCTTTGTTATCCCAGCCTTTGTCTTCTGTATCCTGTATCAGACCAGGGGGGTTGTTGCCTTGCATACACAAATAAAATTGTGGTACCTTTTCACTTCCATATATGGTCTCTTATATCTGCTCAAGTATGTGAACGCAAAGATCTGTTATAAAGATAAAGATGAGATTAATAAAAGTGCATCTACTTGTCAGCAACAGTGTTCCCAAGTAAAACACTGCACCAGCCAGTGTAAGCTCATCCTCAAGCCAAACGTCCTTTCTTCTTAATAAAAAAAGAGGTAAGAAAATAAAAAGAAACAAGAGGAGAAAGGACAGCAAAATATAGTCAAAATAAACATTTAGTGGAGAAAATTATCTCCTGATCCCTAGTTATGAACCTTCTCGCAGTTAGCTACATTTGCACATGCATCCGAGTTTATGTCTGTAATTCCTCACCAAAACAGAAATACTCATGCAACCTTATGCTCAAAGACTTTTTAGAGAGACACTAAAACCCAGAAAGCATATCTCGCTAGGAAGAACATATGCAAATAAGAAGGCTTCTGTTCACAAGTCCACAACCAAATACATTTGCTAGTATTTTCTTTATATTCCAAATACAAGGTCAATGTACATATTGCCTATGGTAAATGTACCCCTTTAAAGATGGGAAGCAGATCTTGTCTCCATGTTTTTTCTTTCCTTGAGAGCAACTGGGTGACTTCTCAAAAGTTCCCAGTTCTGTCTTGCAACTGTTCCAAGCTCTGGTCACCCAGATAAGAAAATATGGATAATTTTTTTCCAAGACAGACTTCACCACTAAAACCAATGAGATCAGGAAATGATTAACTTTTTAAACATAGATAACTTTTTAAAACTTTTACTTTTTTCCCCTGTGAATGCTTACCTTAAAGCAATCCATTACCACATGTCAAAGGTAAAAGTTGAAAATTTGAGGTGATCTTGAATGTTATAAACAAACGAACACACTCTTTAACTGTACATTTGCCAGCTGTACTACTATTATCATCCTTAAAATTGTATGCTATCCTGCTTTTAAATAAATGAGTATGGAAATGTTCCTGTTTCAGTGTATAATAATTTATGGAAGTGCCAGCATACTGATCATAGTTATTACAGACCATATGTTCCTTCACTACATTTTAACTCTTCCTCCAACTGCTTGCAATTAACACATATATGCCTATGACAAGCTCATATATCTGCACCTTGCTAGCTGGCATAGTTTAATTCTTATGGAGATGTATTTTCTTTCAATAACTTAGGAGAAAGCAGGTTAAAGGAAAAAAACAAACACTTGAGAGAAGCTGCATACTTCTATAAAACTTGATATTCTAGAAAGTTGCCTTCACTACTTACGCATTCTAAAGTAGCATGGTTGATCATGTTTTTAGCCTGTGATAGTTTTTATACCTCATTAAATCTCAGGGCAATTCCAGACAGGGGTAAAACCCATTTTTTTATTTTAAGGGTTGTTTTGGGGGCTTGGGGAGAGGGGGTGGGTGTAAACACACTAATTCAAAATACTGGGAATGTAACAACCAAATACACATAGGAAGCTTAGAATTCCTTATAACATTATATATTCACTCTATTGTTTCACAATTAATTCACAGTGTCCATGCAGATAATGCAATGCTATACATGCCAGTTGGAGCCAATGTGCATCACCGGGATAGACTGGGAGTCGCGGAAAGTTCTTGTAGGGTGGGGTTGTGTTGAGACCGGAGGGAAAGTTCAATAGGAATTACAGTCCATTGTCCAAAGAATGCTGTCTCACCACACTCGGTCTGCACACCCAGATGGCAATATAAATGACCTGACGATTCCGCAGCACTTTTTACGTCCAGGTCGGCTCCTGAAGGCGTGTATGGCAAAAGCCGCGACGGTCTAATTACGAGCCCGGCCGTTTCGCCCTTCACAGGCTTTTTCAAGCGGCAATCAACATTTTAACATGGCATGACACAGGAGGCATTACTTCTGAAATAATAACATACATTTAGGACATATAGTACAGCAACCCATTCCCAATAAGATAGCCCGCAGAGAATTTACAAACATACCAATTCATGGCTGAGATTCCACATACATCTCCTGTGGACCCGAGGGTATATACAAAAGAACCAAGATGCAATATATACATTCTTAATCAGAGCTGATTCAGGTGAGTAGGGCGGATAAGGGAGAGGCTCGTTCAAACCGATTGGATATTCACTTTGGAGGTGGATTATCCACCATGTTTCACGCCTTATGAGTAGATCATGTATATTCGAATGAGGGGGTGCCCTAATTTTCTCCAATGCTGTAAATTTAAAGGAGCCAGGCGCATGTTTGGCCTCCAGAAAATGCCTGTATAAAATGCTATTGTCAGTCCCCGTTCGTACACGTGAACGGTGTTCAGACATTCTTGAGCGTAGATGTCGTGACGACATCCCCACATAAGCCTTTCCACAGTCGCAAAAAAGACAGTACACACACGCCTCCGAATCACAGGTCGTATGGTCACGCAGTTTGTATTTCTTATGAGTCCTAAGGCTGGTAACCTCTTTGTCCTTATAGACCTGTCTGCATGACACACAATGCCCGCAAGGTTTACAACCTGGTGATATGATGCTTCTGGGTTGGGGATCGTGTAAAGTGGAGTGGATTAACATGTCCTTAAAGTTTTCAGTGCGTCTATATGCGATCATGGGGAAGACTTAAAGGCTGGGATGTTGGGTAACATGCCCCAATTCTTTTGACTATGGCCACTATCTGTTTGCTGTGAGGGGTTAATCTCAACGGCCAAACAATGCGTTGTGTGGATGTGGGTACCTTTTTCTTGAACAACTCTGGCCTAGGTATGGATCTGGCTTTTCTTTCAGCCCTTTCTACTACTACTACTGCGTGTGGATAACCCCTGGCCTGTAATTGCGCCTTAAGTTTGTTACATTCAAGTGCAAAGTGTTCCTCACGAGTACAGTTACGTTTCAAACGTATAAACTGGGAGTATGGTAAGGAATTTTTTAGGGAGTGTGCATGATGGCTGCGATAGTGTAGCAGTGAATTCCTATCTGTTGGTTTTCTATAATTACGCACACTCAATTTGTTCCCCCATTTAAACACCGTGGTATCAAGGAAATTCACTTTATTGGTGCTGTGTTCAAACGTAAACTGTATGTTGACATCCCAAGAATTTAGCCATTGCTGGAAAGTGTCCAGCGGGGTATGGCGGTCCAATAAAAAGAAACAATCATCTATGAATCGTCCATAGAATTTGATGTGTTTTGAAGGGGACAATGGGTCATGTAGGAACGATTTTTCTAATGCGGCCATATACAAATTTGCTATTGATGGGGCGCAACTTTGCCCCATGCTCACCCCACTGACCTGTAGGAAGAATTCCCCACCAAAAGAAAAATAATTATAATCGAACAGACAATCTATCAGTTCCAACAAAAATGTGAAGGGGGGAACATTCTATTGGGCCTCCTATCAAATGCATCCGATAGAACAGTTCTTGCATCTTGTAAAGGGATTCGAGTGTAAAGAGAATTCACGTCAGCAGATGCCAAGATGTCCCCACGTGAAATAGTTAGGTTTTCCACCTGTGTTATAAAGTCTGTGGTGTCCACTATAAGGGAGGGTATTAGTTTAACCAGGGGGTTGAAGGATGGAGTCGACAAATATGCCTAGGGGTTCCATCAAGGATCCAGAACCGGATAAAATTGGTCTCCCGGGAGGCGGGAACCCGGGCTTGTGTGTTTTGGTAAAAATAATATTGGGGACCCGGGGTGTTCAACCATCAAAAATTTGGCCACCCTTGCGTCAATGTACCCCATACTTTCAGCCTCAAACACAATATTTCTAATGATCGACTGATATTTTTAGTTGGATCGCCGGGATGCGCTTATAAAAGCGTTCATCATTTAACTGGCGATGGGCCTCTTGTACATAAATTGTACGGTCCAATACCACCAGCCCGCCCCCTTTATCTGCTGATTTAAATACCAGATTGTGTTCCCTGCCTAGGTCTCTAATCATATTGATTTGTTGTAATTTAAGGTTACAATGTCGACTATCACCTTTGTGGTTAATTTCCTGGACTTCCCTAAGGACTGTGCTCTCAAATGTTTTGAGGTTATGAGAAATGTCCAAGGGTGTATATTGGCTTTTGACCTGCATGCGAGAATGACCACAAAAATTTTCTGTAGACGAGCCAGAGTCTGCGAAGTGCTCTTTTAATCTAACAGATCTGAACAATCTGGCCAGATCCTGTCTGATGTGCAGGTCAGAACATAAAGGAGTATGCACAAATGAAACACCCATATTCAAAACATTCATTTCCTCAGTGGAGAACACATGTGAGGACAAATTAACAACTAAGTCTGGCCCTTTTGTTTCTTGGCCTGTGGAAAATAACGGGGCCTGCTGGGATTTCTCTTCCTGGTGGGGTACCTTGACGAGGTACTGGCGGAGGAGTCCGAAGGCAGTTCCTCCATGGAAGTGGCTGAGGGCAGGGATTCTTGGGAGAAGTGTACCTGGCGCGACCCCCTGGGTTTGTAAACCCATTTATACACACGGTTTGTGGCATAATCCTGTTGATCCCGCTTGAACTTATTGATCTTATAGTTCTTTAAATCCTCCTGCAGATTATCACATTGCTGTTTAATCTTAGTGAGATCTGCCGCCGAAAGGGAATCGGCATGAGTAGATTTCAACTGGTCTATTTCCCCTTTAAGTTCAGAACACTCCTTCGAATTCCTTTTTACAATCAAAATCATAAAATCCCTGGCACAACGTTCCGCGATTGCCTTCCAGGATGCCAAAAACTCCTCATCTCCCTTGTACACCCCGGGGGGGTACTTGCACACGGAGACCCCTAGGTGTTAAGGAATGGCGCACGTACTCCGACAAGGACGCCGCATTCAGCTGCACCCTAATGAGCCTTTGCTCTTTCTCCTCCAAATCCTTAAAGGGGGCTGTGGTGTTGGGGGGTGAACTAACCGCTGTGGGGCCCACCAGAGGGTCAAACAGGAACAGACCATGAATGGCAGAGTCTGCCTCCGCGTCATTGAATGACTCGACCACATTCATTTGTGCCATAATCAAGGCTGTAACCGGAGAACCGGGATACAATGTAAACACACTAATTCAAAATACTGGGAATGTAACAACCAAATACACATAGGAAGCTTAGAATTCCTTATAACATTATATATTCACTCTATTGTTTCACAATTAATTCACAGTGTCCATGCAGATAATGCAATGCTATACATGCCAGTTGGAGCCAATGTGCATCACCAGGATAGACTGGGAGTCGCGGAAAGTTCTTGTAGGGTGGGGTTGTGTTGAGACCGGAGGGAAAGTTCAATAGGAATTACAGTCCATTGTCCAAAGAATGCTGTCTCACCACACTCGGTCTGCACACCCAGATGGCAATATAAATGACCTGACGATTCCGCAGCACTTTTTACGTCCAGGTCGGCTCCTGAAGGCGTGTATGGCAAAAGCCGCGACGGTCTAATTACGAGCCCGGCTGTTTCGCCCTTCACAGGCTTTTTCAAGCGGCAATCAACATTTTAACATGGCATGACACAGGAGGCATTACTTCTGAAATAATAACATACATTTAGGACATATAGTACAGCAACCCATTCCCAATAAGATAGCCCGCAGAGAATTTACAAACATACCAAATCATGGCTGAGATTCCACATACATCTCCTGTGGACCCGAGGGTATATACAAAAGAACCAAGATGCAATATATACATTCTTAATCAGAGCTGGTTCAGGTGAGTAGGGCGGATAAGGGGAGAGGCTTGTTCAAACCGATTGGATATTCACTTTGGAGGTGGATTATCCACCATGTTTCACGCCTTATGAGTAGATCGTGTATATTCGAATGAGGGGGTGCCCTAATTTTCTCCAATGCTGTAAATTTAAAGGAGCCAGGCGCATGTTTGGCCTCCAGAAAATGCCTGTATAAAATGCTATTGTCAGTCCCTGTTCGTACACGTGAACGGTGTTCAGACTTTCTTGAGCATAGATGTCGTGACGACATCCCCACATAAGCCTTTCCACAGTCGCAAAAAAGACAGTACACACACGCCTCCGAATCACAGGTCGTATGGTCACACAGTTTGTATTTCTTATGAGTCCTAAGGCTGGTAACCTCTTTGTCCTTATAGACCTGTCTGCATGACACACAATGCCCGCAAGGTTTACAACCTGGTGATATGATGCTTCTGGGTTGGGGATCGTGTAAAGTGGAGTGGATTAACATGTCCTTAAAGTTTTCAGTGCGTCTATACGCGATCATGGGGGAAGACTTAAAGGCTGGGATGTTGGGTAACATGCCCCAATTCTTTTTGACTATGGCCACTATCTGTTTGCTGTGAGGGGTTAATCTCAACGGCCAAACAATGCGTTGTGTGGATGTGGGTACCTTTTTCTTGAACAACTCTGGCCTAGGTATGGATCTGGCTTTTCTTTCAGCCCTTTCTACTACTGCGTGTGGATAACCCCTGGCCTGTAATTGCGCCTTAAGTTTGTTACATTCAAGTGCAAAGTGTTCCTCACGAGTACAGTTACGTTTCAAACGTATAAATTGGGAGTATGGTAAGGAATTTTTTAGGGAGTGTGCATGATGGCTGCGATAGTGTAGCAGTGAATTCCTATCTGTTGGTTTTCTATAATTACGCACACTCAATTTGTTCCCCCATTTAAACACCGTGGTATCAAGGAAATTCACTTTATTGGTGCTGTGTTCAAACGTAAACTGTATGTTGACATCCCAAGAATTTAGCCATTGCTGGAAAGTGTCCAGCGGGGTATGGCGGTCCAATAAAAAGAAACAATCATCTATGAATCGTCCATAGAATTTGATGTGTTTTGAAGGGGACAATGGGTCATGTAGGAACAAGGGAGATGAGGAGTTTTTGGCATCCTGGAAGGCAATCGCGGAACGTTGTGCCAGGGATTTTATGATTTTGATTGTAAAAAGGAATTCGAAGGAGTGTTCTGAACTTAAAGGGGAAATAGACCAGTTGAAATCTACTCATGCCGATTCCCTTTCGGCGGCAGATCTCACTAAGATTAAACAGCAATGTGATAATCTGCAGGAGGATTTAAAGAACTATAAGATCAATAAGTTCAAGCGGGATCAACAGGATTATGCCACAAACCGTGTGTATAAATGGGTTTACAAACCCAGGGGGTCGCGCCAGGTACACTTCTCCCAAGAATCCCTGCCCTCAGCCACTTCCATGGAGGAACTGCCTTCGCAATTACAGGCCAGGGGTTATCCACACGCAGTAGTAGAAAGGGCTGAAAGAAAAGCCAGATCCATACCTAGGCCAGAGTTGTTCAAGAAAAAGGTACCCACATCCACACAACGCATTGTTTGGCCGTTGAGATTAACCCCTCACAGCAAACAGATAGTGGCCATAGTCAAAAAGAATTGGGGCATGTTACCCAACATCCCAGCCTTTAAATCTCTACCCATGATCGCGTATAGACGCACTGAAAACTTTAAGGACATGTTAATCCACTCCACTTTACACGATCCCCAACCCAGAAGCATCATATCACCAGGTTGTAAACCTTGCGGGCATTGTGTGTCATGCAGACAGGTCTATAAGGACAAAGAGGTTACCAGCCTTAGGACTCATAAGAAATACAAACTGCGTGACCATACGACCTGTGATTCGGAGGCGTGTGTGTACTGTCTTTTTGCGACTGTGGAAAGGCTTATGTGGGGATGTCGTCACGACATCTACGCTCAAGAATGTCTGAACACCGTTCACGTGTACGAACGGGGACTGACAATAGCATTTTATACAGGCATTTTCTGGAGGCCAAACATGCGCCTGGCTCCTTTAAATTTACAGCATTGGAGAAAATTAGGGCACCCCTCATTCGAATATACATGATCTACTCATAAGGCGTGAAACATGGTGGATAATCCACCTCCAAAGTGAATATCCAATCGGTTTGAACGAGCCTCTCCCCTTATCCGCCCTACTCACCTGAACCAGCTCTGATTAAGAATGTATATATTGCATCTTGGTTCTTTTGTATATACCCTCGGGTCCACAGGAGATGTATGTGGAATCTCAGCCATGAATTGGTATGTTTGTAAATTCTCTGCGGGCTATCTTATTGGGAATGGGTTGCTGTACTATATGTCCTAAATGTATGTTATTATTTCAGAAGTAATGCCTCCTGTGTCATGCCATGTTAAAATGGTGTTTGCCGCTGAAAAGCCTGTGAAGGGCGAAACGGCCGGGCTCGTAATTAGACCGTCGCGGCTTTTGCCATACACGCCTTCAGGAGCCGACCTGGACGTAAAAAGTGCTGCGGAATCGTCAGGTCATTTATATTGCCATCTGGGTGTGCAGACCGAGTGTGGTGAGACAGCATTCTTTGGACAATGGACTGTAATTCCTATTGAACTTTCCCTCCGGTCTCAACACAACCCCACCCTACAAGAACTTTCCGCGACTCCCAGTCTATCCCGGTGATGCACATTGGCTCCAACTGGCATGTATAGCATTGCATTATCTGCATGGACACTGTGAATTAATTGTGAAACAATAGAGTGAATATATAATGTTATAAGGAATTCTAAGCTTCCTATGTGTATTTGAGAGGGGGTGGGTGTCATCCTGCACCTTTGGGCTACAGGAGCCCAAAAGGTGCAAGATGGCTGTGGGATCTCAGCCCTGGGTAGTTCCAGTTGGTCCTGGAACTACTCTAGGGTGAGTCCCCACAGGATTCAGGAAGGCTCGGATCTAAGGGGGTATTTAATCAATTCAGAATAACCTTGGTTATTCTGAATTAATTTGTTTTTACAAGGGGCATCGTTTGGATATGACCTGCCTGGATGGGTCCCCTGTCCCAACAAATCTCTTATTGCAAGCTTGGTCAACATTTACGTGGGGTAAAATTTATTAAATTGAATTATCTTTACATCCAAGTAATCTGTTTGTTTTATAGGATTGGTCTACTTTCTGATTTAGAATAATCCTAGTGCAAATAATTCTTTACTTCATATATGTACAGCTTGCAAAAAAAATTGCAGGGGCTGTTTTCATTGTTTATATGTAATGGTGAGGGAAGTGTATTACCCAGGTTATTTCTTAATGGATTTATCCAATATGTGGTCTTCATACTCTTCCTTTTGGAAACATGGGGAAGGAAGGAAGTTCTTCTAGAGAACTAAAACTTTTAAAATGCGTAATTTTGCTGTGTAGACTCGCTTATGAAAAAGACATACCTATCTAAGAATACACTGCTTTAAGCTTAGACTAAAGGGCACCTGGTCACTCTAGCTGTTTCTTGGCTTGTTGCCTGTAAAACCAAGCTGCTGTTTTGCTTTGTGTGGCAGAGCACAGCTTGACCTAAACCCACCTGATCAGCTCAGGACTTCATCAGTATGCTCGGCTGCAAGTTCCTTGTCTCATGTGGCTTCGGTTTCTTCTTGCTCTGTCTGAGTCTGCTCTGTTCACCTCCACTAACCATTTGTAACCAACTGCAGTGTGTCTGCATAATGCATATGCATTTGTAATGAACTCCTGCTGCCAGAGCCACACCGTGACCTTCCAAATTTCATGTCGAGGCACCTTTAGAGCAGAGTTTTGCAGCAGCTCCTTCTCGTGTATTTGCTCACTTATGTGACTGTGGTCTTCTTTGAATGGGACTAAACATAGCTTTTCAAATGGAAGAATACTGCAGACACTTGGGCAATGCCAGCACAGCTATGGAAATAATCCACAGCCAAAGAGTAGAGCCAGATTTTCATTCTTTCCCCACCTTTCTTAGCACGAAGTCCTAGAATAAATCGTCATTATTCACAGTATTCAATAGGTTTTCCTTAAAGGCTAAAAACAAGGCCTTAATGTGAAAAATCAAAATGCCACATTTTAAATCATATCAAGGATATGTTATCTGACCAGTTAGCTTGCTTGCATGTATTTTCCTTTATTTTGTCTTTAATTAAGTTTTCTATTTCTGGATGTTAACCAATTGCATCAATATTTGTCTCATTTCTCTAAGGTAGAAATTATGTTTTACATTATGTTTTCTCTTGGTCCAGCACTCCTTTGCATCAATAAATAAAATGGTGTGTTCTCTTTAGCTAACACATCCTTTTCCTAAAGTGTGGCAGAATTTTATGTTTGGGTTTTAAAAAAAATCAAATATTTTGTAGCTCAATTCAAACATAAGCAATACAATGGTAAGAGCTGTTCAACAGTGAAATGTGATGTTACACAGTACGATGGAATATACTTTTTTGGGAGGTTTTTTAAAAAAAAATGAAGCTGGATTGCAATTTGGTGTGAATGCTTTCACTGTGTGATGGATGATCTTGATGGTCTTTTCCAGTTCTATGATTCTAGAATAACTCTTTGAAAATAACAGAGTTGTAAAAATAATTGATTAAAAAATTAGTGAGGAATGGCATTTTTGCATAGAAAATAAATGTTTCTCCATTTTGAAATGCCCTTTTCTATACATACAAATGGCACAAAAATTGTAGAATAAGTCAGTCCAGGAGACTCCCAGTCAAGATTTTCTGACACTCATGAATCATGTCTTTGCAATCATTTTTCCAATAGTTTCAAATATTTCTACCATGCTTACATTTTTGTTTGTGTAAATTCCCCAAATTTGCCCCATTAAATCAAGTATTGTGAATTAGACTGGTAAGTGGTGTTACATGTGAAGATATGACACCAATCCCCAATGTCTCTTCCATCTTCTCCATTTTGCCTGCTTCAAATATATCCAAGTATTTATGGTCTAATCCAGAGGGAGAGCTATGGAGCTTTCCAGTCACTAGTGATATATACATATCACATCATGTCTCTCAAGTCAGTCTCCTAAAATGAGCTCTTCTTGGGGGAACCTCTATGCTTGCTTAGTGTTTTTTGATGTTACTGTTTGATATAACATCTTGTTATACTTCAATGTGACAATACAGGTGAAAAGGTTTCACATGAAAAATCAGGTATCTTCTTAGATATGAAACTGCTTGGACTTGTGCCATTTATTTCTTCTCCAAAGAGTGAACAAATAGAACAGAGAACATACTCACAAGTCTTGCATTTACTGTGTCCCAAAGAGTGCACACACATTCAAAGTAAGGAGTCAGAATAATTTGTAGGGAAGCCTTGTTAGCCCCCCTTGCAAGTCAGAAACAAAGGAAAGATGAATGTTAGCCATCCCACAGGGTACCACAGGCAACCACCCCAGACATCAAAGATTACTGAGAGTACTAACAAATTCAGCAGATACTAGACACACATCCATTGCCACAGGGAGACAATCAACAATAACACAGTTTCCTTGGTTAAAGCAGCTTTAGAGACAAGTCCAAGCTGCAATGGAAAATTGTCTCTGACAATCTTCTAAAACCTCTGAAAAGAAATTACTGTAAGAAAATAAAGTAAGACCATAGACCTTTCACTTCTATAATCATTAGTGTTGCCAGGTGTCAGTTATTGTAAAGCAAGTCCATTATTTGAGGTCTGGAAAGTTTGTCCCTTATTGGATTGGCAGACTACCCCTTATTATAGAGGATATCCTCAATTTGAGAGTTGCAAAGGTTTTATTTTTTATATAGGCTGAACAAAATGGCAAAAAAGACATATTTTTCAGCGTAGCCCCTTCAGAAAGGCAGAAATGTGTGCACCATGTAATTCATGAAAGTGGACAGTATGATAACCATATAGTATAGTATATGACTATGCTAACTGAAATCAATATTTATTACTTTTATTTGGTATTAGACAGACCTTAAAATTGTTAATACCTACTACCCGATTGACAATCATGCATTTTTATTCTCTTTTATTGCTGGTTTTAAAACCTGACAATGATTGTGCTTTGTGCAAAAATCAGAAAATAAGCATAGGAAATGATGCACAGATCTGGAACCTGATAGATATTAATGTCACAAAAAAGAAACAAATGTCCACTGGTGTTATTTTTAAGATGACAATAATGAACATGGATGTCTAAGTAGTGATCTGAACATACATACACTGCATTCTTAACAAAAATCCTGCCCCATGCAGTCTCTCTTTTTCTCTAACATCTGTCTTCTTTATGTGTTTTACCTTCTAAGGCAGTGGTTCTCAACCTTCCTAATGCCGTGACCCCTAAATACAGTTCCTTATGTCTTGGTGACTTACTGTTGTTGTTATTATTATTATTATTAGGGGCAGAAAGGATGGGAGAACATTCCCTCATCCTTTCTGCCCCATATAACAATACTAATACTACTACTAACAATGGATTCACTGGATGGGTTTGGTGGGCATTGACCATGAGTTTTAGAGTTGTAGTTCACTTACAGCCAGAGAGAACTGTAGACTCAAACAATGAGGGATCTGGACCAAATTTGTTATCAATACCTGATACCCTGAAATTTGAGAACTGGTGGGGTCAGGAAGCTCTTGGAGGCAGAGAGAAGAGAGCTGTGCTGCTGCTGCTCTCTCCCCCATGGGTAAAGAGGGCAAGCAAGGAAGAGGAGGCCTGATTGGAGGGAGGGGGCGGCCAAGCGCAGAGGCCTCAGGGGGAGGAATGAAAGGAAGGAAGGGAGTGAGGAAGGGGAAAGGAGGAAGGTAGGGAAAAGGAAGGAAAAGGCAGATCCTGTAAGGTTACACCTCCACAGATAAGCCTTTCACGTGCTGAGGGCCAAGAGGAAGAGGAGGAGGAGGAAGAAGAATTGGATTAATCGCTATTTTGTGTGGTTCTTTTGACCTGAGGCTCCAGAAAAGCCAGGCAGACATTCGGGGGTGGAAGGAGGAGGCGGCTACCCCTCAGAAATGGCCAAATGACCCCTGTGGAGGGTCGCAATCCCCAGGTTGAGAAATGCTGTTCTAAAACATAGTGGAGTCTTACCTGTATTGAGAATAGCCTTTTCAATGTCAATGCCCTACATATGACAGCATCTGTTCAGAGACATATACTTGGCCTTGAGAATTGTACTTTTGGGGAAATTCCCTTATTATTTACTTAGCCCTTTTTGATCTTTGTCTATTTTTATGATTGATTTCTGGTAATCTTTTCTCTTACTTTTCACCTGTGCATTTAATTTGTTTTCTATTGAAACTGAACTGAATACAGAATATCATAATTTGTGATTAATTAAAAAGGATTGCTGTATCATAAACCTTTTAGATTTGAAATGAGATTTTGTTCAGAATTGTTCATAGCACTTTTTTGTACATTGACTTAATGACATTTAGAGCAGTACAATAGAGTTGTGTAACATGATTATGCACATATAGCATAGAGGAAAATTAGGATGAGAAAATGTATTTATTTATTTATTATTTACTATATTTATATACTGCCCCTCTCAGCCTGTAGGCGACTTGAGGTGGTTTACACATGGCAGTCAGTGCCCACAATACAAAATACAATTAAAAACAAGTATGCAATAACCAGATAAAAACAGTAAACAACTAGCAATTAAAACCAAAAAATACAATAACTTGAATTATAAAAATAACTTGATTGAAGAGAATGAGTGAGTAAACAAATGACTTTAAATTTGAATCTGGACTCTGGTTTTATGTATTTTGTAATGTATTCATCCTTAAGGACAAAGTTAATATTGTCTATGTCAGTGGTTCTGAACCTAGTGTCGGGGACCTGAGGGAGGGGGGTGTTGTCAAGGGGGAGTGTCCATGAACAATTTAATTACTAACTATTAGTAATGTTGATACTGTTATTTTAAAATCAATATATTATATTTAAACCAGAGTGTGTGAAATAACAGATTAATTTATATCCTCTTCTCTCTAAATTTGAAGGACCTTCATGAGAAAATTGAAAAATTATTTGATGAAGTTTAATGCCTTTGAGCTTGAGTCTTCGGGTGTCCACACCACAAAAGGTTTTTAAAATTTATTAGAAGAGATAATGATGCTTGGTAAGTTGGGAGGCAATCAGAATAAAGATGGTGTCTTCAATAAAGGAAGCCACACCTCTGAATTTGCAAGATCAGACTTCATTCATAGGAGCATAAGTTGAAGCTGATTTGATAAGAATTAACAATAAAATTTGTATAACAGCCATGTTGGTCTTGAACAAAATAAATTCAATACAAATTTCTAATTTTTTTAATAGAAGTCAGTGGATAGTCTTGGCCAAGTTACTAATTCTCATTGTAATCTGTTTCACAAAGTCATCACAAGAGAAAAAATGGGATAATTCAATACTTAACTGCCCTGTTACAAGATGTTACAAAAATATTTCAGACAAATGCTGGAAATGCAAAACATAGGTTGAGACCATTTTTCACTTATGGTGGATTTGTAAGAAAACCTTTGGAAATTTGGAAGAGGATACATGAAACAACACAGAAGATTTGGGGGATAAAAATGGAAATGAAACCAGAGTATTATCTCTTGGGCATGATGGATTTCAAGGTAGAGAAGAACAAAGTCATTTTATTTTTTCATTTGGCTACTGCAGCAAGATAAATATATGCAAAAATCTAGAGGATGGAAGAGGAACCAAAAACAGAGGACTGGATAATTAAAATACTTGATATTATGAACATGGACAGCCTAACACAGCATCTCAGAAATCACCAGATGGATATGATGATGATGATCAATTGGACTCTGATTAAAAACTTTTTAAAATTATGAATTGTCATAATTGTCGGAGGCAAATAGGGGACTGAGGATGACTGATAATCATTGACACTCATTTAAATAAGGAGGAAACGAGTGGTTAATATAGTCATTCTGCCCACATACTATCTATTCTACTCTATCTTTTTATATTCTTTCTTTTTTTCTCCCCCTCTTTCTCCTTCTCTATCCCTTTTCCTCATACCACCCTTTCCTCTCCTCTTCCTACTATTATAGATTTTATTTTATTTAATTTAATTTCAAAAGCACTACTTTTTATTCTTATCTCTTATGGTTTTGGTAATGTACCCCTTTTATATTCCTTAATAAAATATCATTGATCAAAAAATACTTAACTGCCCTGAGGCCCTTGAGTTGGATGGAGTACAAATGTAACAAATAAAAGCCCAATGAAATAGAGCATAAATACAGTTAAAGGTTTAGGTTCAACGAAGGCCCACAGTCAGTCCATAGTGAAATTTCTTAACATTTCTTAAAATATTACTCTGTTTTGAATTTGGCGAGTCTCTGAGGAATTTGGTGATTCTCTGAGGAGAAGAGAGTTCCACGGTTATCAAGACCAGATGATGAATAGGTGAACTATTAAAACTGTGGTCCCAAGTGACTATAAAAATTGCAATGGTTCAGAGTGGAGGATGCCTCTTTATTTATCAACTAACCACCTACCTCTATAGTAAAACTGTAGGTTCTATGCAGTAGAATCAACACTAAAACTGTTAATAAAGTCAAACTGGAACATGAAGTATAAAGGGGAAAATTTTAAACCTTTCTGGAAACATGCGCTGATGTGTTTAATATTAAAAACTATGTGGAAAAGTCAATGTGTTCCTTAATCTCAGAGACAAATTTGAAAATGAAATTTGTTTCTGCAAAATGAATGGAAAAGGACAGAAATGGCTCACTATGTATAAAAGGTCATTCTTTGCTTCCTTATAAATAAACATAGAGGAATTGCCACTCTTAGAATTCTTTTTCTCACATGTATGTTGAACAGATTTGAGTCACAAGAGTAACCATGAAATTCACTATCCTGCTGCTGAATGTGCAGCTTTGATTTAGGGCCCTTCCAGACAGGTCAAAATCCAGAGAGGAACTGGGATTTAAAATCCCAGTTCCTCTTGGACTTGAGATGACACAGAAGCCCCAAACCTCGAGATTTTGCAGGGGGTGGCTAGATGTCCTCCCGGGTTGACCAGGGAAGGAATCTAGCCACCCCCTGTTTTCCTTGTAAATTTATCAGAGGGGGCTAGCTGGATCCTCAGGGCTCTCTGAGAAAGCTTCTGACATGTCATTTTGATGTGTCAGAACCTTTCTCGGAGAGCCCTGGGGATGCAGGAAGGCCCCTCCAGTAAGTTTACAGGGGAAATGGGGGACTGGGCATGGAGATTGGGAGTGCCATCCTGCTCCTTTGGGTTCTTATTTATTTAATTTATTTATTATTCGGTCTTGTATGCCTCCACTCCTCGAGGGCTCGGAGCGGCTCACAGTCCATATAAAAGAACATAAAACAGAGATA
Organism: Anolis apletophallus; assembly: GCA_030556195.1. Taxonomy (NCBI): domain Eukaryota; kingdom Metazoa; phylum Chordata; class Lepidosauria; order Squamata; family Anolidae; genus Anolis; species Anolis apletophallus. Next base: position 64,646,278 of record JARBWK010000006.1, read on the forward strand.
AAACATCAATTTAAACTAAATCAGAGTTTCGAATTTCAACAATCAAATGCCAACCAAAATAGATAGGTCTTGCACGCCCTGCGGAAAGATGGCAAATCTCGCAAGGCACGAACTTCAATTGGCATTCCAAATGGAAGGCTCTGCACTGAGTAGATGTTAAATGGATGGCTTTAAAACTAGGCACTTCAAGTAGGTTCAGGTCTTCAGAACGAAGTGATCTCTGGGGTTGGTAGGGGATGAGACGGTCCATCAGATACTTCGGCCCCAGACCATACAAGGCCTTGAAAGTTAACATCATCACCTTGAAAGTGATCCGGTGCTCGACCGGAAGCCAATGAAGCTGCTGAAGGATAGGAGTTATGTGACATCTCACTGGCACCCCAGCGAGAAGTCGTGCAGCGGCATTCTGGACGAGCTTAAGTTTCCAGATCACAGACAAGGGCAGGCCAATGTAAAGGGTGTTATAGTAGTTTAGTCTCGAGATGACAGTGGCTTGGACCATGGCTAAGTCATCTTTTAGAGCCCAACGAATCAGAATTGCAATAGGGATTAACCCACAGGATCATGGAAGGCAGCCCGAGAGTCAATCCCCACCAGCCTGAAAAGATCTGAACCTTGCAGTAAAGTCCAGATCATTTAAGATTTTTTATTCCTAGTAAATCCCAGTCTGGACATCTCAGGTTAATCCAAAACCCATCACAGATTTTGAGCCTGTGTGGAAGAGCCCTTGTTTCCATCATGTGCTTGGGTGTGATATGTGCTTAACATTTTGAAAATGACATTCTTCATTTGATTTAATCAGTTTTGTTTTCACAGGGTTTAAGCTGTTCTTTTAATGAACATTATGAACACACAGAAGGTTCATCTTTGACATTGTCTTTGCAGAGGACTTCATTATAATGATTGCATTTATCTTGTTAAATAACAATTTTCATTCAGTTTCATCCCTAAGTTTGCTTCATGGAATTCATTAATATGGACCTGCAGTAGTTTTAATATGAAGAATAGCATTGCTAAGTAAGAAAGCCCTGTTATAGGGTCACCTTAAGGACGCCATAGACCAGAAGGTACATCATCATCATCAAAAACAACAACAACAACAACAAACATTATCAGTGTCTTGCATGTAAGATACATTGCTCTGGATGCATGTGAGGAGTGGCATAGAATAAAACATGTTTTATATTTTTCACATTTCCCTTCTCACCAAAATTTGACTAGATTTACAGTACATAAATTTGTTTCAGAATGTAAGACATAAATGTATTTTCTTCAAACTTAATTTCTACAAACCTAGCCAATATAAGATGAGAGAGAGAGAGAGAGAGAGAGAGAGAGAGAGAGAGAGAGAGATTACTTTAACCAATTTTTTTGCTTTAATCTGATAATATTCCAAAATCTTGTTTGAGATTTGGGTTTGTTAGTTTTCCATCAGTAAGCTTTTTAGTAGTTCCATCACCTTATCACAACATGGGACAATTCATATGATTGCTATGTAGAAATTCTATTCTAGTAATGAGCACTCTGACCATTTCTTGATATTCCCCAAATCTGCATATACCTTAGCGCAATATGCAATCTGGGACATAAGCTGATCTTTAGAATTTTCCCTAGTCAGTGCAGGAGAAAAAGATTGCATGCAAGTTGAAGTACAAGCAAATCTCACAGAAGTTGTTGGGACATTTCTTTGTTAGCCTATGTGAATATGTAATTGCATAAATATGCTTGGCACTGAGATCTTTGTTTTTTTAATCCGTTTATGTGTAAAAACATCCACACCCACACAACAGGCATGTGCTATCCATTACAAATGGTTTAATACTGTATTCAAAAGTAGAGGGCAATGGCGCTTCATTTCTAAAGTTCTTTCTGAGTTTTTGAGGTAAACGTTTTGGAACTCTAATGAAACTTATGAATCTTTGTAAGTACTTTGTTAATGGCAGTCTTGATTGTTCAATAGGAAAAACATCACTTGCTGTGGGGGAATTTCAGGGGCTCCTCTCTCCCTCCTTTTTGGGCTATCATAATGAAACTTGCTACAGTGGTAGAACACATTTACCACTGTTAGTCCACCAAATTTCATGACATTTGACTTATCCATAGATGTATGGCAAAATGTTAAAGTTTTTTTTTTAAAAAAACATGTGTTTAAAAAAAACTACAAGAGCTAACTTGAATTATCTATCCAATGACACAAGATAACAGCGACCATTCTCTCTACCCCCCCCCCCAACTTTCAGAATTACAAATACATCTACTGATTTAAGGCTTTTAAAAAAAGTTTTCAGAATTAATGAACTGCTTAGGGTGAGAGATAATTTTCTCACTCCTCTCCTGATTGGCACATTCTCATTCCAAGGCATACTGGGATATGCAGTTTAAGGCAGGGCCTTTTGCAATCTCCCAAACTATAGTCAAGATGACTGTGATTAGCCATGCCCACAGTACCTCCCTTATGGCAGCACTGGCAAAGATGTTGCCAAAGGAATGAGATTTTAAGTTGCTTAATGGTCATAGTGGGTGGAACATTGTTTTAACTTAACTGAGTGTTGATTAGGTGTTTAATTTTAACTGTTGTTATCTAATGTTGTATGTTTTATGGTTTTATAGTGTATACTGTGGCATCGAATTGCTGCCTTGTAAGCCGGCATGAGCGCCCCCCCCCCCCAGGGGGGGGTGAGAAGAGCAGGGTAGAAATACTGTAAATAAATAAATAATAAATAATAGTGAAAATTAAACTGACCTTGGGAGACATCCAAATGTTACAGAACATTTAAGAAAGAAATGGGTGATTCAAATTCTAAATCCCTCTCACCTTTCCTGCATGTCTCAGAACTGACCTTCATATGCCCAAATTTAACAGATCAGATATGACTTCCGATGTAATCCAAAATTATGCAACAGCCTACCACACACCCCTTGTATTTTTTTGCAAAAATTCATGTCTTTTTCACAAAAGAAAATTCCACGAATTTTACACTGAAAAATGTGTGATCCTGGGACACATTTATGTATTCATGTTTATGGGGAAACTGTCTTTGTAGAAAAAAGCATTATTTTTAAACAAAACAAAATGAAAGGACTTTCACAGAGAAAACATGCAAGCAAATTTGTGAATAACTGCAAAAATGTGGAGAATTTTCATCGTATTGTTTTTTTTACCTAATTTCCTAATTGTTCAGTAACCCATTCTTACCCCCTTTCAGATAATAGTTTTAATCTCTTGGGTATGGACACACAGCCTGATGAGCCAAAAATGCTTAGCTTTTAAAATCTCTATGTTTCTAAGACCATTTTAAAGAGCAAAAGAAAGAAAAGAACCCTTATGCATCTTGTGTATTTCATAAGGCAAACAGGATGCCTGAAAATTCCACAATGAAAAGAAATCCCCAAATTCTTTTCATTCCTCTTCCTCAACTTCTGTTGATGCTTTTCTCATTGCTGAAATATTTTTGTTTTTGCTTCACTGCCTTCCAAGAACATGACAATAATAAAAGGTGTGAATCTTTTGGCAAAGGATTGGTTAGTCAGAGATTTTGTCAAGCAAGCATAAAACTGTAGTCCAAATATTGTCAAGGGTCAGTTGGGTCAAGCAACCAGACAGAAAATATGTGTGGGAGAGAAAAGTGGCAATGACATAGTTTGAAGAAAAACAATAAAGAGGAAAAGCCGAACTCACAAACGAAAGAAAATCTGTCATTGTAGGAAGACTCTTGAAGGTGTTCCTGACTCTCAAGAAGCATTGAAGTGTTTGGAGGAAGCAACTAGATGATTTCTCCATTGCCTTGACTTTATTCTAGAGACCCTAATCGAAAGGAAGACTTTAAGCAAAACCAGCACAAGCATGCCAGCTGAAGACTTAAATGTTTCTTGAGCCTTCAGCATGTCACAAAGAATGGCCTTTGGACCTTCAAACCAAAGGTGGCAGCTTTGGCTGGTCTAACTGTGTGTGGTTTTAAATTGTTTAAAATTGTTTTACTTGGCTTTTAGTAAATGTTTTTATAAGTTTATATAAACATTTATAGGCTTGTTTATATTCACTTTTTAAAATAATGTTTGTATCTTTTGTATCTCACCTCAGGAAATCTACCAAACTCAAAGACAATACATAATTGCTTTAAATAAATAGATAAAATAATAAATAAGACTGTGCTAAAAAGCTGTGAGCCTATCATGAGAAATATCAGAAAAATATTTCCTTCCTATGAATTTCTGACCTTAGGGGAAAATTCAAGTCAAGATATCTGAAATTCTCCCAGAGAAATAACTGGAGAAGAAATCAGAATAGTGTAATTATCAACTGGGTTTTACTGGAGAACTGAAGTGAAGAAGAAATTATCACCTGACAATACATGTCTTCTTAAAAACTAACTTAACTATTATAAAATCTACACTGCTATAAAATCCAGATTAACAAAGCAGATAATTAAGATTATCAAATCCACATTATCTGCTTTGAACTGGATTATATGGATCTACACTGCTATATAATCCACTTCAAAGCAGATAATTTGGATTTTATATGTCAGTGTAGAAGGGGCCTGAGAAATTGAATTTGTTATCACACACTTTACATAGTAATATTCATTTCCATACTGATATTTAGACTAACAAGGCCATGACTGAATTCTCTCTTCAAAGAAATAGTTCTTTAACAGAGCAATATGGTTTATTTTTTATTTTGTGGCATAAATAAGTATAAAACTGATAAAAAATAGAAGGAGCACATGCAGCTAAATAATTTTTGACTAAAACCGGACAACAGCGATCACATTTTTTGTACATAAGGCAAGATATTGTGGACAAACACACAGGTGCAGAGGCATACAGGTGAAGAGGCATGAAGCTGCTTCCTTGAAGCCCCGAAGCCCTAAATCCCTGTACTCAGGTGCTAGTGCACCCACTGGTGCTAGCTCTTTACTCAAAGGGATGCTTGCATGTCAAAGCAAAACATAGGTTGTACAATGGCTCTTAACTTAAAACACTCTTAAGTTGGGATGCTGTTAAGTCAAGGTTCTACTGAATTTGGAAATCTGGATTACCAGTGTTCTCTAAATAGGCTATTAACCTATCCTAATTTTTGTAATTTAAGTCAAATAGAATTTGGTAGAGCAAGTGGTAAAATTGGCTAGTTTTCAAAAAGCAAAAAAAAAAAGGTGGGGAGAAGGTCTGGCCTTATATGTGGATTAAAGTTGCATTTAAACATGTATCATTTGTTCTTCATTAACAATGCCTAAAAACCATTTACATTTTTTTTCCTGGGTCTTCTGGGACTATTGTTTTGTCCCAGACTGTTGCCTGGAGAATGCTGCAGCCACAAAATGGAATCTTGGGTACAACATGTCAGTATCAGTCTTTCACTATGTTGGATCAACTGTTAAAATATGCTTAAAATAATGATGAAATATACTTAATTCTTGCTTACTTGCAAACAAGGCACTTTTACTTATTTTATTTTGCTAATTGATGAGAGTTAGTGGCACAGCATAAAAAAGTAAAAGAATAGTAAGAAAATGCTGTATGATAAAACTTCTGTAACTCCAGGCTTGAAATCCATGGTTTAAATTACCCAAGTTCCAAAAGTATTCCCACCAGAACTATGTGTGGGCCTTTCTAGGTTCTCCAGGATGATTCCAGGTGATTTTTGCAGTTTAAACATACCACCAAATAGCTCTGGAGGGTTCAAAGAGGCCCCCAAATTGAAGTATTTATTGACTCTTTAGGTCTTCCAGCATCCATTCTATGGTATGCATCCAGACCAAAGTATAGTAAAAATATAGTTTTTCTACTCTCCATGGTTTTATGTGTTTAAAAAGGGTCTTGGAATGTATCCCCCACTGTACTAAGGAAAGTTCACTAATAAAAACCATAGTTCCACAAGACATGTGGTGATTCTCCCTTACTTGGTTCCAGGGTCTTTCGATCTTTGATCAAATTTGATCTTTCCCAAAACTTCTGACCTGTTGCTGACTCTGTCCCCTGCCCAAGGGTTACTTGGAGTCTCTATTCTTAACAAGAATGTTATGCTACTTTTGTAGCACTGTATTGTTGCTAATAGTTCTCCAGCAATTCATCCTTTTATTTTGCTGGCTGCAATGAAGACAGCTGGCAATACTGGCTTTGTATGCCACCTCAGAATCATCCTTTAGTAACTCAAACTGCCTGCATGCCACCTAACAAAAGCAACTAGAGACAAATTAAAAGAAATGGGTAGAAGAATATTTTGCTTCTTAAATATACACAGAATCATGCAAATCGATCAAATAAACAAGATGCCGGAGGAGATATGACTGTCTCTTTAAAACAAAATTTCTCCTCAAAAGCATTATGACTAGGGAAGAATGATAAAATATGGAGTTGTCCATATGCAAATTCCAGCTTACTCCCTTCCCTCTCTGCATCATGCCATTCTGGCATTTTTGTTAAATGGTCATTTTGGAAACATATCTTTTGTGCCCCACCACCACCACCACTACCACCACCACTGTTAACATTCAAATATCTGAGTTGATCTGAAGTACTTCAGATGGTGCTACCCCAGAACCAAATTTGGCATTGTCTATAGTTGGAACAAATCTATCTGAAACAGCCCAATTTGCTTTGCTATTAAAGATTCAAATGAACCCATTTGCAGATACTTAATATAAACTGAACATCACTGTACATCAATACATTTTAAATCAATTAGAATTTATTCCTTTCAATTTTAAAATAAGTCATCTTATATAAACTAAGAGTTATTAAGATTATCTGTTGGATCATAAAGGATTCAGAGTCATACACATTTCAGGCTTCTAGTGGTGGGATTCTCTAAAGCAATTAATGCTACATGGCAGTTTTACATTAAGGTGAAATTGGTAGACATAATCTGCAGAATTGTGATAATGCATAGTTTGAAGACCCGAGGGAGATCCAAAGACCTCTGACAGTTAATCAAGAAAGTTTGGGTATCCTTCAGGCTAGAAACAAAACTTTCCAAAATTATCAAATAAGTTATAAATATCTATTTTAGCTATGAGCTTACTATATATGAAATTGTATGTGTGGTTGATGCAAGCTTGTAGGTGCCTGCACATTTATACTAACAGCAAAGTCACGGGTCTTTTAGCAATTCGGGTAGGGTGATTTTTTAATTTAAAAAATCCCTATGGTAAAGGGGTCAAATGTTCTTGTCAATCAAGAAGTGAAGGGCTGCAGTTTCCATCCCTTCTCATAAATGATACCCAGAACAACAGGCCCAAACAGGAGCCATCACAATTCTCCCTTACAGCAGAGAATCCTCACATGTGGGATGTTGGGATGGAGGTTGGTGGGTGGGAATTGTGGCCAATTGCTTCCTAAGCATCTATCTCAGCAATTGCTTTGAAATAAGTGTTGATTGGGAGACTTTCAGAGTATCTCCATATCCCCTAAATAGCAGAAGACATTGAGATTGTGAATATGTAACAGTCATGAGTACATAGATCCAGGTAACTGATACAGCCTTCTGTACATTACTACTTAAACTTCTCATAACTTTCTTACATTGACAGGATCCCTGCATTGCAATAAAGGATTCATAATGTATAACTCCAGATTCTAAACTACTCCATACCCATTAATATTTGTTGTGCCCTTCTCCAAAACAGCCAGCTCTTGGGGTGCGGTATGATGATGATTTCAGTCCCCTACCACCTGCAAGCAAAACTGTGATGAGAAATTGTGATTGTCATAGCTCACTGGGAGGAGGGGCCACATTTGCTAAGGTAACATATTGTCATTAACGACTTTTCAATAACTTTAAAGCATAGGTTCTTTTTGTTGCAATTTCCAGTGTGAGAAGTTACATCAGATTACAGAAAAACATTTAGACAAAGAATGACATTAGACATACAGACATATAGATTCTACGCAACTACATTGGATTCACAATTACATTGGTTAACAATCAAACAAAGGGTAATTACATTTTCACTCACCATTCACATACATGTACATGCATTCATCATCACTCACCCAAATATTACTATATCCTTTTCTCCCTCCTTGGAGAAGCACCAGTTAGGCCAGACCTTGCTTTCTTGCAGTCTGCCAACATATAGTTCAATAACTTCCATAACACCATAACTTCAAAACTTCTTCCCTAAGAACAATGCCAAGGACCAGATATCTGATTTCCATACAGCAGAACCGGACTCCTTGCACAACATCTAAGACTTCAACGGCACACTTCTTCCTCTTCCATTGAGAAAGAAGCCCCAAAGTGATCACAATCATGCTTTCCCATAGCAGATCTGGCACTCTGCGAATACACAATCTCTATTCTTCCCATGGACCAGAGAGGTGGGTGAACCAGACTCCTCAGGTTGTTCACACTTTGACCATTATTAGACTGAGTCTTTTATAGGAATATTCTGAGGATGTAGTCCCAAAATTGTAAATGAATGATAGACATCTTCCATCCTGGATCCATCTGTTTCCTGGCCAGATGTTGACTCTTCTTGATTGGTGTTGACAAACACAAGGCTTGTGTTGACTTCCTTCTTAACATAAGGAATGTTGCAAACATTACCTTAACTTGAGAGAACCATTGTCATAGTTCTTATCAATTCTCATTAGCAGGTTTTGTTCACAGTTCCAGCAAGCAGGTACGTAGTTAGTCATTATTATTATTATTATTATTATTATTATTATTGAGGCTTCTATGCCGCCGACTCCCGGGGGCTCGCGGCGGCTCACAAGAGCCAGGGGCATAAAAACAAAGATTAAAAACATAAAACAATTGAACAATTAGAGCAATAGCAGAACAGGCAATAAAACAAATGGAGCAGCAACAGGAGCCACAACACAGTACCCAGAGCACGCGGGCCTACTCTCCGAAGGCCTGCCTATACAGATGGGTTTTGCAGGCCCGCCTGAATGGGAGTAAATCCCTCAGGGCTCTGGTTTCGGCCGGGAGGGCGTTCCACAGCGTGGGGGCTATGACGGAGAACGCCCTCCGGCGGGTAGATGTCAGGTGTGCCGACTTTGCTGATGGTATTTCCAGGAAGTTGGCATCCTCAGACCGTAGTGATCTCGATGGGCAATAGGGAGTGAGGCGGTCCCTCAGATACGCTGGCCCCAGGCCGTACAGAGCCTTAAAGGTAAGAACCAACACTTTGAAGGCGATCCGGCCTTAATATTTTACTGGTGATTCCAAAATTATTAACTCCAGCCACACATCCTTCCATTCTTCTATTCATCCCCACACATCATTTTAAATTCACATTTGTCAAATCTGCACATTGAATTTCTTATGACAATATCTCTATCATTCCCTGTGGTTGTGGGCTAAGAAGGTAGATTGCAGGGGGGGGGGGGGCAGGATACATTACTTAATTTAGTTATGCATTCATAACGAAGAAGGTGGTGTAGGATATTGGAGGTTATGTTTCAGTGTCTCCATTGACTGTGAGCTTCTTTCCAGGCACACTTCAGAGAGCTGATGTTGACTTTAAAAAAGCCCTATATGGCTTGAGTCCAGGATTGTATCTCTTTTTTATGATGCTGTTAGAACACTGTGTTCATCTAAAGAGGGCCTTCTCTCTGTCCTGTTACTTTCATGAACTTGTTTGGTGGGAATAAGAGAGAGGATATTTTCAGTAGCTGCTCCTAGACTCTGGAACCCCCTCCCTAGAGAGACCAGGATACAGACGTCTCTACTTTTCTTTTGTAGACAGGTGGAAATGTTCCTCTGCTATTAGGCATTTATGGACTGATGGGAGGCAGATTTTTGAGGATAGTGTGATTGGGATTTGGAGGTGGATATAGAGTTTTAATGCATTTTAATATTTTAATGGTTTTAATGACAGAAATGTCTTGTTTTTTAATTTTATACTTCTCTTTTAATGCATTTACTTTTATTTCATGTGCATTGTTTTATATTTATTGTTAGCCTATATTAGGAGAAAAGTGAGGAAAAAATAAAAGTGAAAAAATTAAAAAGAATTCTCCATCCATCAATGAAAATGTCTTGTCCTTTTCAAATTCTATACACAGCTTATCTTTCTTTCCCTCTATCCCTTTAATCTATTTTCCTTTGCTTTCCTAAATTTCTTTCTCGTTTCTTGGCTTGACCTCTGGATAGCTCACTGACCCATGTGGTCACGAGCCCTGGTCTCCCCTCCCCTGCCTTAGATGTAGTACTTCCCTTTTGTGTTGTATCGTATTGTTCGTGTATTATGGATTTTATGTCAAACTGTAAACCGCTCCATAAGAACATAAGAACATAAGAAGAGCCATGCTGAATCGGACCTCAGCCCATCTAGTCCAGCATTCTGTATCACACAGTGGCCCACCAGTTGTACACGGGGATCTCGAGCAGAAGGGAGGGCAAAACCCTGACCTGCTCCCGACCCCCCACAACCAGTACCCAGGGAAATCCTGCCTACCTCAACCAACTCCGAGGTGGCACTTGAATGTCCTTTTCAGTAACTACCGATACACTTGGTATCCATGAATCTGTCTAATCCTGCCTTGAAGTTGTTCAGGCTGACAGCTGTCACAACCTCTTCTGGAAGTGAGTTCCATAACCCAATGACCCTCTGGGTGAAGAAATATTTCCTTTTATTAGTCCTAATTTTCCTACCTTGGAGCTTCAGGGAGTGCCCTCTAGTCCTAGTGTTTTGTGACAAAGAAAATAGTTTTTCTTTATTCACCTTTTCTATCCCATGCATGATTTTATACACTTCGATCAAGTCACCTCTTAAACGCCGTCTTTCAAGGCTGAAAAGACCAAGGCGTTGCAACCTGGTTTCAGGCTCCGAGCCTTCGGGGAGTGGCGGTATAGGAAGTTTGAAGAATAAATAAATAATAAATCTACAACCCTTTCTTTCTACACTCCCTCTAAACTCTGTATGTTCTTTTGTTTTATTCATGTACTTGTTTTTACTTGAAAACCTAATAAAAACTATTTTTAAAAAGAAAAAAAAGAATTCTCCATCCTCCCCGCCCTCCTCAGACTACTTGAATAATAAGGTGTGCAAGACACAAAAAAGTGGTTTTCAGTCCCATTTTCAGCTGCCCCCACACCAGTTCCATTTACTAGAAAATTCCTGTAATCAGGAGGGGGAAAATCCCATTCCATGATCCAACAGTCAGAAGTTCTGTATACAGTACAGGAAGATCCCGCCCATTTGCAACAATGGGGGAACTTGCAAGGCCCCTCTTTCTGTCATTTTAATGGATATTGCCATGAAAATGGAACACTTGGAGGACACATTTATGACTGCAATCCCCCCACCCTACCCCTACTCCAAGTGTCAGAACATTTGGGTCATCCACTGAGTTTTAGGATTTTTTAAAAAAGTTTCTACAAATAAAAATTTCAAAAAGGTATCCCCAGGAATTTTACCACAGCAACAAACAGGAGTACAGTAGCATTTCTGCCAGCTTTCAGAAAGATCCACTCATCCACCAATTCTTAGGAAAATGTAAACATTTTACAAATAAAAACATTTATTATTATAATGCTGTTCCTATAGCTTCTGCATCTATTATTTCTGTCTACATGGTTGTAAATGATACATAATGATACACAATCACTACTTTTATCTTTAAAGTATGAGAAAAATTTCATTAACATTTTGTTTGCTTTAAATTTTGACACACATTGGCTGACTCTTCTCAAGACATATAGTTAATTACTTGTCTCAAAGCATTGTTTGAATAAATTCATTTATATTTAATATTTAGGAGCCAAACTCCCTCTCCAAAAGAAACCTATACTGATCCAATGATGAATGGTGTTTAGAAAACTATATTAGTAGACAGGAAACAATTCACCTAAGGCAAAAACAAAAAAACACACGAATAAAAAAATGCATTGTAGAAATGAAATCTGCATCTGTTCATAGACAATTATCCCCAAAATGGAGATAATTTGCTTATTGTATTATTTAGCAGCACAAACCGTTTGCTTTGGTGTGGTACTTGCATTTTATTTTATTTTATTCCACAACAAAACAAGATGCAAAGGAAGACCTTATAGCCCTGGCAGACAGGCGAGTCCCACTGCTGCCATAACAAAGTTTCCAGAGTGAACTGTGCAGTAACAGGATTACAGTTAGTAAAAGTTTAATTGGAACAGGCAATTTTTAGTTGAGTAAAATCCAAAAAGCACTATTTTGTAAAATATTCCTTCATTTGTGCAGATTGTTGCATAGCAACTATGCATGGTAGATTGTGTCTCTGTATTTTAATTGGTAGAGTGTTCAGAAGGATAGCTTGTTTACATGTAACCAAATTAAAACTGAGGTTTGTCCACATAAACTGCAATTCTTGGGCAAGGCTTTAGTACATTTCATGAAAAGCTGCTTCACTTTAGATATCAAGATATACTAACCAGTAAGGTCTTGGAGTGTGTGGTGGCCTCCCAACTCCAGAGATTTCTGGATGATTAAGATTATTTAGCTCAATTTCAATATGGTTTCAGGCCTGGCTATGGAACAGAGACAACTTTGGTCGCCTTGATGGATGAGCTATGCAGAGAGCTTGATGGGGAAGTGTGTACTTGTTGGTTCCCCTGGATCTCTCAATGACTTTTGATACCATTGACTATTGACCATGGTATCCTTTGAGTTGTCTCGCTGGGATGGGGTTGGGAGGCATTGTTGTACAGTGGCTCCGGTCCTTTTTGAAGAGCCGTACCCATAAGGTGGTGCTAGGAAACTCCTGTCAAAATCCCTGGCCAATGTCCTGTGAGGTTCCTCAGAGTTCCATTTTGTCCCCCGTGCTGTTTAACATATATATGAAACTGCTAGGAGAAGTCATCTGGAATTTTGGAGTACGATGCCACCTTTAGGTAGATGACACCCAACTCTACTACTCCTTTCCACCTAAAGCTAAGAAAGCTGTCCTCATCCTAAACCCATGTCTGTCATCAGTAATGGACTGAATGAAGGCAAACAAATTTAAACTCAATCCAAACAAGACAGAGTTGCTCCTGATCAATTGAGAGGAATTTCAGAGAATAGGGATCCACCCTGCACTGGAAGGTGTCACACTCAGGTTCACAGTTTGGCGGTCCTCCTGGACTCTGAACCTGGAGGCCTAGGTATCAGAAGTAGCTAGGAGGGCTCTGGCACAATTAAAACTTTTGCATCAACTGCACTTGTTCCTTGAGAAGCCAGATCTGGCTACGGTGGTACATGCCTTAGTTACATTCCGTCTGGGTTACTATAACACACTTTACGTGGAGCTGCTTCTGAAGAATCCAAAGAGCTACAGCCAGGCTGCTAACTAGGTCTGGCTACAGGGAATGGACAACCCCCCTATTGCAGTAGCTCCACTGGCTGCCAGTCTATTTCAAAGCACTGGTCATGACTTTTTAAAGCCCTAGATCAGGGCTGTCCAACTGCCGGCCCTGCAGGTGTTTTGGACTTCAACTCCCAGAAATCCTAGCCAGTTTACCAGCTGTTAGGATTTCTGGGAGTTGAAGTCCAAAACACCTGCAGGGCCGGCAGTTGGACAGCCCTGCTCTACATGGTTCAGGTCCAGGCTATTTGGCTGACCACATCCTCTTGTACGAATCTGCCTAGACCCTGAGATCTTCGTGAGATGGCCTTCTCTCAGTCCCACCTCCATCTCAAGTTCTGTTGGTGGCAATGAGAGAACAGGACTTCTCGGTGGCTACCTCTTAACTCTGGAACTCCCTGCCCAGCGAAGCCATAATGGTCCCCTCCCTGCTGTCCTTCCAGCAGCAGGCTAAAACCTTTTTATTCAGACAGGCTTGTAAAGTTGAAGGTGTTTAAGACCTACTCAGGGAGTGCTGTGGTTTATGATTTTTTATGGTTTAACCTGAATTGTTTTAAGATTAATGATATTTAATATAGTTTTAATATCTGTATATTTGTATATTTTAAGTTGTATTGTAATGTTTTTTTTAATTGTGAACCATTTTCAGTCTCCCTATGGAGATAAAAAGTGGGATGTAAATAAATATATTACTACTACTACTAATCTTTCGGCATTACTTCACGAACAAAGATTCTTGTGAAGGACTCATCCCACGCTTTTTATAAGCGCGTAGATGACTAAAAAGGCCAATCTGAGATAGGCAAGTTTGGTTGCAGAAAGCACAGCAGAAAGTCTCCTTGGGTGATGGTGTTTCCAAGTTGCGGTTCTTTCTGCGTTGTCGTTTCTCTTCAAGACCTATTTGGCGTGTCTTCTCAAAAGAGGCCACAGCATTGTGGATAGTGCATTTCCATGCCTCCCGATGTGAGGCCAGGGTGGACCATTGTTGGTGATCAATCTGGCCGAGCCTGAGATGTTGCTTCAGGGAGTCCTAATATCTCTTTTTGGGGGCGCCTCTCTTTCGCTGACCTGTGGTGAGTTCACCATAGAATAGCACCATAGAATAGCGGTGGTCCTCCATCCTGGAGTACTAATACTACTATAAATAATAATATGGTATTAGGGATTGAAATTCTTTCTAATTCCTTTCTCAAGAGAAACAATGAGAAATTTTAGCACAGGGATTTTTTCTACTGAAAATAAGATTTTTCAGGACATAAAACAGCATTTTCTGCACAAAAATTATAGAAAAAAACTGTTTTCTATTCAGAAAACACATCCCTATATTATGGGCAAAAGGGGACAAATCATGTGAAGAATAAGTCATATTTTTAAAGTTTCTTGCTAATCTAGGTATCATGGTTCTTTGATTCATTAAAATCAACCATAGGAGCATTGGCATTACACACTGAAAATTAAGGCAACAAAAGATACTATTAAAATAAAAATGATGAATAACATTAAAAATAATCCCAAATGAGAATGATGGACCTGATGTACTGTTTTCTGTTTGTTAATGTTCAGCTGTATTATTGTCAGCAGCATGAATTATTTTTAAAAACTACTTTTGCACTTGGATTATTAGTTACTACTTGTCAGACAATTGAAAAACAATCTAAATTAGATTTCATTTATGTTGCCTATTTATATTATCATATTATAAACAAGTCATTACATGCACATATTCCTACCGATGCATGCTGGACTTACCAACAATGCATGACATTCTTGCCTTACAACACTTTCCTATTAATAAGACCTTTCAGTGGATTTATTAAACTTATCTAGAAAAAATAGCCCTTTTCATTATGAGATTTAGTGTTCTAGTCCCCTAAAACATTTAGAGGCTATTATCATTTCAAATTATCATGTGTCAAATATTGCAGAAAAACAGCCTAGGACATGATTATTTGATTCTTTCCTTTCCTGGCAATACTTTTCCAAACGAAAGTTCAGAAAGATGTGGGAAACATGGATTTGGTCCTAAATCATTGAACTATGTGACACTCATTATAGTTATCCTATAATTTTATTATTTATTTATTTACATCATTTATATTCCGCCCATCTCACTCCAAAGGGGACTCAGGGCGGATCACAATGCACATATACAGGCAAACATTTAATGCCATAGACATACAACATATATAGACAGACAACGAGCTACACAATTGATCGAGAGCTCAACCCGACCCAGGCAGGCCTCGAACTCATGACCTTCTGGTCAGTAGAGATCTTATGCAGCTGACTCCCAGCCAGCTGCGGCACATTCCCGGTTCTAAAAAAATAGAACAAATGAGATAAAATGGTCCTGCAGAGAAATTGAAGTGTCTATCCCACCCAAAAAGCAAAACAAACAAAGAAAACCAACACCTAGGATGCATGAATAAAATTTGACCAACTTTATCTCTATCAGCAGCTCCACAAGGGTGGGCAAAACATTCACTGCAATTATCAGTGTGAGTCCCTAAAGACTACTTAATTCATTTTTTCCAGTCATGTAAATCTTATTTGTCCAGACATCTATAACCAAGCAGAGGTCTTTTACAACAATTTGCATTTCAGCCTATCAAATACATGTGAAGTGGGAAACAGTTTTGTGACAATAAATTTTTATTAGGCAGCCTCAGTGTAATTTACAGCTAATACAAGGGGGAAAATCTCAGTTCACTTGTTTGTGTCTGATAAAGATGGATGAGCAATATATTAAGATAATGGACCTGTGATGTGGTTAACGCTGTTTATTTAACATGTTGTCCATTATTCCTAAACTTGGCGAATGATTTTTGTTTTGTTTGGTAGGAAAGAAAGTGGAATCGAGAGTTGACAGTTATTGATTTGGCAGCAAGACAATTTAACTAGTCTTAACATAGATGAGCATCAAAATCCAATTAAACTTGACTTCCTAGATGAACTGTGTGCCTGTGACAAAAGGGTGGGTGAAGACTCCAAATATCTAAGCAGACCATGTTTATGTAGCAAATAATTCAGAGCTCATTCATTGTTTACATTTGAACTGAGATAAAAATGGCAATTTAGTGAGTCAATACAAGTCGATTTGTGAGTCATGCACAAACATTTAAGTGGCTAGGATTTCTTTTCTTTCAACAAACATGAAAACAGGAATCTAATCCTTTCCTGGTCACATTACCCATAATAGGAGCCCCCGGTGATGTAATGAATTAAACCCTTGTGCCTGCAGGACTGAAGACTAGCAGGTTGGAGATTTGAATCTGGGTGAGCACGGATGAGCTCTTTCTCTCAGGTCCAGCTCCCCATGCAGGGATATGAAGGAAGCCTCCCACAAAGATAGTAAAACATAAAAACATCTAGGCATCCCCTGAGTAAAGTCCTTGCAGAGAGCCAATTCTCTCACGCCAGAAGTGACTTGCAGTTTCTCAAGTCACTCCTGACACACACAAAAAAAATTCATCCTGCCAGTTTCAGACTTCTGTGAAATTGTATTATTTGCAGTGGTTTCTAAAACCTATTAAGGAAGTACTCTAAAAATGTTGAAATGGATGACATAGAAATTGGTTTTTATAGAAAGTATATTATAAATATAGTGTAGACCCCTTTCTTCACAGCTTTATGTAATCTACATTGAACTGGAATATATGGCAGTACGGACTCAGATAACCCAATTCAAAGCAGATATTATGGATTATCTGCCTGGATATTCTGGGTTACATGGCTGTGTGGAAGGGGCTGTAGTTGCAGTTTAATTTCCTCAATGGTTTGAGTTTTGGACTATGACCCTGAAAGGTTTGAATCCTCATATAGACAATGGAAACCCACATGTTAACTTTGGGAAATTTACACTTTTGCAGCCTCAGAGGATTGCAAAGGCAAACCCATTTGAACAAATCTAGTAAAAAAATACCACATGATAGATTTGCTTTAGTGTCACCATAAGTAGGAAAAGACTTGAAGGTGCATAACAACAACTTTAAGGTGGGAATTTCAAATAAACTTACAACTGGTATTCCAAATTTCATTGCTCTGGAATCTGTCATAGTGTTATCGGAGGTGACCCTCCCCTCTTTCTTGGGCTCCGTAGAAGATAGTTAAAAACCAAGAGATTCATAGTTTTTCCAAGAACACCAGGCTGGAAGTGATCCCATAATCCCCTATCTCCCTCCACGTGGGAACTTAAGGCTCTTCCCATGGCTCCACGGTCCCACATGACAAAGCCCCTGTAAGCCACACTTTATGGATACACCCAGTTATTTTCCTTTTGCATTACTCTTATGGACCTTTGCTCACTCCCAAAGACTTTTTATAAACCTTGCAAAGTTTCCCCTTTTTTCCACCCCATGGACTCAGGATGATTCTCCCCTCTGAGGGGCCTCATGGTTTATCACCCACATGAATTCCCAAAGACTTTTTCCTGAATCTAATAAACTGTGTATCTTTCTGGTAGGTAGGCAGGGTGATCCGGATGGTATATTTTTCCCATAAACCCCAATATATCTCCCCTCATGTTTTCCCCATGTATGTAATTTAAAAATATATGAAAGTACCACTGTTTACCTTTAGCCAGCTCCTTGGGCGAGGCTTGCCAGCTGCAAGCTTGTGATTCAATCACTCATCCACTAGCCCTATTTGCATGACAATAGCAAAAGCTAGCTCTTTCCAAGAGGGTCTCTTCCCCCTTAAGCGAAAACTGGTTTCTGCTAATCAATAGACAATGGCTTCTGAGTTTAGCCTGCCTTTGTGCCATTGATTAATAGGCAAAACTATTTCTATATTTCATAAATGGCCACCTCTGTCAGCCTTGGAAACTGGTACATGATTTCAGCTTCTTCATTTGTTTACCATCCAAAGAACTGAGACCCTGCAGCAATATATTAATCTGTGTCTATCAAACAGAGAAAAACACAGATAAGGACACTTGAATCATCAACCAAAAGACAATAGAATTGCTTAGCTTGAGAACAGGAGGGTTCTTGCTGAACACTTGGCCACTTGATCTACATATTTAATCCCATCAAAATGTTTTTCTGCCTTCATTATTCTACTTATCGCCCACCTCTTTGCCCTCATTGGCTGGAAACCAGAAGTGGACGCAGCAGCCAGCAAGGTTCCAGCCAATAAATGCGAAACCAGTCTGGGGGTGGTAAGTGGGAAATTTGAATCTGTAACCTTATAAAAAGGCATGTTTTTCCAATGTAACTCTTATGTCAGCATGACGAATGATTGCTGCTGTCATCCTTTCCAGCTGGTCTGAATAAACACCTCTGTGGTACTCCTTCAACTTGGTGAGCTTTTTATTGGGAAATTCTAGGGAAAATTGGGATTGGTCTTCCTTTCTCACCAGGGTTAATATGGATCCTCTTTGGTGGGTCTAGCTGGTCTGCCTTCATGGCAAGACCCCCCAAATTATGTTCAGTAACAATACGGCCCTTCCAGACAGGCCCTATATCCCAGTATCTGGAGTTCTGCTTTAAATTTGATTATATGAGTCTACACTGCCAGATAATCTGGGATAAACAACCTGGAATCAGATCCTAGCATATAGGCCCTGTCTGGAAGGCCCCACAGCCAGCTCTGATTGTGAAGGTGAGAAGGAGGAGCTTTGGGAGAGCCAATGCCTGAGTTGGAGTCCAGCAATGCCCAGCAGCTTTCTCTGCCAAGTTTGGAAGAGCAGCCTTTGGAAGAAGTTACAACTTCTCAGCCTGCAGAGTGAATCACACAAACTAAATGACCCCCCCTTGCTTTCTATATATGTGCACATGTGTGTGTGGTAGGATGGGCTTATGTTTGATATGATCGCTAGCATTTCATGCTGAAAGGAAATCAACATGGTTTCTGCAAAGGCAAATCATGTCTTACTAACTTGTTAGAATTCTTTGAGGGTGTAAATAAACACATAGATAAAGGGGACCCAATTGATATTGTTTACCTTGACTTTCAAATGGCTTTTGACAAAGTCCCTCACCAAAGGCTCCTAAATAAGCTCTTCAGCCATGGAATCAGAGGACAGGTCTTGTCCTGAATTGGAACCTGGCTAAACTGTAGGAAACAAAGGGTGGTAATAAATGGACATTTCTCTGGGTGGAAAGAGGTGAGAAGTGGCGTACCCCAAGGTTCAGTTTTGGGTCCGTTACTTTTTAATTTATTCATTAATGATCTGGATGTAGGAGTGAATTCTGAGGTAGCAAAGTTTGCAGACGACACTAAATTGTTCAGGGTAGTTAAAAATGAAACTGATTGTAAAGAGCTCCAGAAAGATCTCTCGAAATTGAGTGAATGGGCAACAAAGTGGCAAATGCATTTTAACCTAAACAAGTGTAAAGTCATGCACATCGGGGCAAAGAACCCCAACTACACCTACCAATTGATGGGGTCAAAGCTTTCCGAGACAAACCAGGAAAGGGATCTTGGGGTCTTGGTGGACAGCTCAATGAAGATGTCAACCCAGTGCGCAGCAGCAGTGAAAAAGCAAATTCTATGCTAGGCATGATCAGAAAGGGAATCGAAAATAGGTCAGCAAATGTTGTATTACCTCTCTACAAATCTATGGTAAGGCCACATTTGGAGTACTGTGTACAATTCTGGTCTCCGCACCTTAAGAAGGATATAACGGAGCTGGAAAAGGTACAGAAAAGGGCAACAAGAATGATCCAAGGGATGGAGCGGCTCCCTTATGAAATCAGGTTGCAACGCCTTGGTCTTTTCAGCCTTGAAAGACGGCGTTTAAGAGGTGACTTGATCGAAGTGTATAAAATCATGCATGGGATAGAAAAGGTGAATAAAGAAAAATTATTTTCTTTGTCACAAAACACTAGGACTAGAGGGCACTCCCTGAAGCTCCAAGGTAGGAAAATTAGGACTAATAAAGGGAAATATTTCTTCACCCAGAGGGTCATTGGGTTATGGAATTTACTTCCAGAAGAGGTTGTGACAGCTGTCAGCCTGAACAACTTCAAGGCAGGATTAGACAGATTCATGGATACCAAGTGTATCGGTAGTTACTGAAAAGGACATTCAAGTGCCACCTCGGAGTTGGTTGAGGTAGGCAGGATTTCCCTGGGTACTGGTTGTGGGCAGTCGGGAGCAGGTCAGGGTTTTGCCCTCCCTTCTGCTCGAGATCCCCGTGTACAACTGGTGGGCCACTGTGTGATACAGAATGCTGGACTAGATGGGCTGAGGTCCGATTCAGCATGGCTCTTCTTATGTTCTTATGTTCTTATGTTGCAATCATTTTTCATGATTTGATAGTACGCAGGAAAAAAGTCAAGTTAATGAGGGATAGTTAGAAAAGTTGAAATAGATTGATGGCAAGAGTATTACATGTAAGAGGCATGCTTGGGAACAATGTTTTATGATAGTGATGTTCCAAGTCACAAAGGTTCCATGAAAATCACCTTCTCATATTATTCCAAGCCAATTATTGATTCTAGGAAATGGTTCCAACCATCAACTTTTCATGGAGACATGTCCACCAAGTTCAATGACTGCACCAGACTGGATAAGTGAAAACCATAAATTTCAAACACACACACACTTACTTGATCCCACATTTTGATCATAAAATTAACTTAAGCTGAAGACTATATTATTACGTGTTCATATAATCTTTACATTTATTCTATAACAACAAATAAAGCCGAATTGAGTCATTATCGGTATTGCTTGGCAACTTTCTTGGGATACACAGGAATTTGCTTATTCATTAGACTATTTTTATCACCCCCCTTTTGAAACTATACCCCCTTTTCAATTTAAAATAGTAACAGTTGTCACTGATACAATGATAAATTGCTGCAACGTCATTATCTCTTAATTGAGCCATCAAAGAGGTCAAGGCGTCAGCTTGCATAGATGGTTGGGAACACATGGCATTTTCATGGCTGACATTTCCATGTGAACTTACTTCATGAGATTCACACTTCAAAAACCTAGACATAAACTAAATTTCCACCTAAAAATTATTTTCTGAAATTTGCAATATAGTTGCTAAAGACAACATAAATGAAAACATTGAAAGCATGTATGACGAAAACAGGGCAAAATACACCTTGTATCGTTGAAACTATGTCTAGAACACAGCACATATTTTGAACAATACACAGCTCCATCTCTTCATAATGATTGACATTATTTGCATAAATTGGACTCAGTCCTCTTGAGCCTTTGGAACTAATGTTTATACTAATGTATCTGCATTCTCCAACACCACAGTATATTCTAAAGCAGCATTGTTTTCATAATTGCAGTAACTTCTGGATGGCACTCGGGCTCATTTCAGCACTTCTTATTTTAATGGCTACCAAATGGTCATGGTGGTGAATGTTTGTGTTGCTCCCAAACTGTTTCCCTTAGTTTTCCTTCTTGGGCTCCCACTATACTTATCAGACCAAACTTTATACTCTGTTGGCTTCCAGCAAGTTCTCAATGATTTTGTGATTTAAATTCTCGTTTTCTTAAAGAGATCTCCATGAACTGAAAATCTGCTTTGAACTGGGTTATCTGAGTCCACACTACCATATAATCCAGTTCAATGTGGATTTTATACACCTGTGTGGAAGGGGCCCTGGTTTCCCCTTAGTGGGACAAAGAGGAGAGGGGTGAATATGATTTTCACTTGGAAATTAGAATTTGGAGATGGGATTACTGCAACATTTGCCCATTACCACTACCAAAACTATTCAGTGAATGCTATATAGTAATAATTAGTGAGAATAATAATAACAAAAAGCAAGTGAGATGTTGTCATGGATATAGTACAACCCCTATATCTAAGGGGAATACATTTCTGCAATAGCTGTAAAATATGAAACTACAGTGAAACCTATTAAAATGAACAGCTGCTAGAGAAATCATATCATAGAATTGCACTGGGGAATTTAGAAAGTGCCTTGAAAGTCCAAGTTTCTAGCAGTTCTAGGTCCCCATTGTCAACCTTCATGGAAATATCCCATAGAATTGCATTGGGGAACCTAGAAAGTGCCTTCAGAGAAATATTTTAGATGCAGGTAAGTGGGTGTCATGAGTACCGATCTTGCATATACAGTGATCATACTGCATATAACACCTGGTGATTTGATTCCTCTTGAGTTTTACAGAGTTGACAGAAGGGTCCTCCCCCATATTCCTCTGTCAGGATTACACATTTTTTTCTATGGTTCTATGGCTTCCTTGTCCTCACAGCTGAGAAACAAACTGTACTCTAAAATGGTTGTTCGGAGGCACAGTGCTCTCTTAACTAACTAAAAGACTACATCTAATATCACAGGCCATAGGCATAGGCTATCATTTTAGAAGACAATGAAATCCTTCTGCAGACCACCAATTCACCTTTGGTTGCAATATTGAAAAGACTCAGGTCACTTCACAATGCATGTGACACAGTTGCAGTTAACGGGGACCATTAAAAAAAAGTAAGAAATTAAAGTCCACATTTTGGATGAATGTACAGTAATACTGGGAGGTCACGTTATGTAGTGTATACTTTGGCACAAGGGGAACCTAATAAATTGTGTGAATTCCAAGAAAGGAAGTATAACTATGGAAAGAGAGTACAAGAAAAATATATTTCAGAATACAATAACTCAATGGTTTCTTAGTGATGAACTTGCATAATTGTGATATAGCTTTGCGTTTCACCTTTTAAACATTCAAAGTAAAAACAGCTCGGGGGTGTTTCCGTCACAGAATGTTTATGCTCAGTTACTACAAGTAGGGTTCTGCCAAATGGTTTCCCCTAAATGAGGTGAAAAGTAAAATAGTCCCTGAAAAAGCTTTTAACTATCTCTTCTTTCTGCTGCCGTTTACTGCAGTTTTTCCTTCTTATTGCTGTTTCTACATACATTCCCACAGCTTTGCCTCCTTAATGTTAATGCCAACCAACCATGTCTCACCTAGCCAAGCAAATTCAACTATGATACCAGAAACCAATTAAAAATGAGAATCATGTATTCTCCCTTCCCATGAACAATTGTTGAGAGAGAGCTGAAGAAAACTTAAATGAAGAGCATTACTCCATCCACGCAAGCCTAATCTCAGACAGGGACTAACCCACCAATATCTCCATTTCTGGCAGGATAGAGGGAGACCAGTTGCTATTTTATACCATAGTTTTCCATTCCCAGATACTTTAGCACTTAAAAAGAAAAGCAACTGTAATTAATCAGACTACCACGGGATGGAGGTCGGGATGGATGGATATTTTAGCTGAGGTGTTTTTGCCTTCAGCATGGCTATGAAATGAAATTTGCCTTCTTTTTTCATACCAGCATGCAATATGTTGTTTACAGAATAAACAAACCCTTGTGTAACGTCTGGCACTGTGGCTGCCACAAATGAAAATTTTCCATCTGTGCAAAACTGAAAACAGAGACAAATATTTAGAAAGGCAGCTGATAACATTTAATAGCTGATTCATTCACTGTAATGTGTGTGTGTGCATGTTTTATTTTTTATTTTTTATTAAAAATCATCCATTTTTCACTAGAGTTATTTTCAATCTGGCAGTGACATTTATGGAAGTTGGGAGCTTTATTAGTATTATGTCCCACAATTAATAAAAACATGGTGGAAGAACAAAATTGTCCTTTAAAGTTTATGGACTATTTGGCCATGTACAGATTAGATGACACACAGATATTATTTCATAGAAAGAAGTGAACATTGCAAGTATGCATGGTGTTTAAACAGACCAAAAGGCAGGTAGAAAATGAAGAGATGGACAGAATTCTCCAATTCAAAAAAACTTATTCTCTCTCTCTCTCTCTCTCACTCACTCACTCACTCACTCTCTCCATCTCTCCCTCCCTCCCTCCCTCTCTCCCCTCTCCCTCCCCCTCTCCCTCCCCTCTCTCTCTCTCTGTATCTTCATACAGTTCTGGAATTCTCTTTGTGCTAATGCAATAAAAATTCACTTCACTGAAATGACACAAAGTGGATAATGCTCCAGGACTTTCATCACATTAGTACCCTTTTTGTGGTATTACAAACTCAATAGAGGGCAGAATACTCACAGCACCTCTACCAATGTCACTAATATAATGCAGTACTCTCCTATATAGGATATGATATATATCACAATAAAATGCTGAAAGGAAGGTTGTTATAAAGCAGAATTTTAGGTGGAACAAATCAATAGAGAGGGAGCAGTCATGGAGAATAACTGGGCTGCTGGAATTTTCCAGTGATTGTGGTGTTCTGTTTTGTTCTTTATGCCCACAAACTTCCTCCCACAGCTCACACACAATTAAAATACAAAATATGACAATAAGACCACATTGAGCCATGTCACAGCAATTTATTCTGAATCAGAGCATGTTCTGAATTAAAGTTCTCATGCAATGGAACATGGTAAGTATTCACTTCTTTCTTGACTATGTTCTCTTTTCTTCTCCTCAAGGCAAGTTGTGACATACTTAAAATGGAGTGGATATTGACAATCCCAAATGTAGTCAAAATTTGGTATTGGGAACCAGCTACATATAAATAACCACCCAGGAGACAAATTGGCTGTAAACTTTTTTTTTAAAAAAAGCAATCTCAGAATTTTGAAAGAACTGGAATAGATAAAATGGTACAGTACTTATGCCTTTAGGCTTGACCACATGGCAAACTGCAAAGTCACTCATGACTAGGCACAGACACACTATTAGAAGAGTGTATATAGCTGTGTGTATATCTCCTGAAGCAACTCCTGCATGCTGCAGTGAAAGAATATATGTGTATGGACTCTTTATTACACAGTGAAGTTTCCTGCATCACTCAGGGGAATCTGGGGCTTAGCTGGCTCATGGCCTGGGCGTGAGGTAGAGAAAAATTCCTGACATGCAACCCATATTGAGTAAGTCCATTGGTACTGCAAAGGCCTTAAACCAATCATGAGATAGTCTTATTACTGGCCAATTGTTCATATAGTATGCCTAGGCCACTGAGGAGAATTTTACTTTGCTTGCAAGTCATAGACTAGTTACATAGGTCTCTTCTGGCAGTTGGGCATAGAGCGGGCATGCTGCTTCTTAAAATATCCAGAAGCTACTCCACTACATGAGTTCTAGGAATCGACCAAATGGGTGAGGGTGAGTTTCTTTCTCAGGTTGACTTCTGCAAATCCAAGGCACTGGAAGATATAAAGCAGGGGAAATGAACTGGCTGTCCTTTGGGGAATACAAATTGTCTCCTTAGTGGGTGAGATCCAGGCTTCTAGGAGTTTTGTACAGGGGCAGATTCCACTAAACTGGAATTCCACCTGTAACTATTGAATCATATAATGGGAAAAAAGCTTTATGTGTAAAAACTTTCATTTCCTGTACAATCCCTTGAGAATAGATCTGAAAGGCCTACCATCAATAGAGAGACAGACCATTTGTTTCTTCTTTTTTTTACACCACAGCTCATCGAAGTTTTGTTGTTTAAGAACAAATTACCCCATAGTCCCTAAAAATGATGTGGATGCTGTTTACGTTAAACCATTTAGCTTTTCAGATAAGAAGATAATGTGCTACACAAGAGTTGGGGGAGGAAAGCTACATGATTTTTTCAATCCTTTAACAACATTGCTAATACCTAGCTTATAAAAAACATTCTGAAAGATCTCTTTGACATTTTCCTTTCATTAAAGGGGGATAAAATCTCATCACTGGCTCTAATCTACAAATAATTCATATAAAATGTTTCAAAGACTGCATTTAGTCTAAGCATGTTTAATGAATGTGTTATCCAGGCTTGGCAACAGTTAGCAATTTTTCATGCAAAGGGCACCTAACCATTGTCAATGTCCAGCCCAGCAACAGAGAGATGGTGAATTTGACTATCAAAACCAAAATGAGAAAAGCTGTTACTATATGAAGTGTTTAATAAATGTTTTAATTTGGTAAACATCTCATATAGTAATGTACCAATAACAACAGAAAACATCAGTGGATTTAAAAGGTTAACTTATTAATATCTGCATGCTTTATCTTCAAATATCTATGCTTTCTTTTGTTGCCTCTTAAGATATTAAAATTGCTTCCTCAAAGACAGATGCTGTTGCATTAAAATGAAAGATGCTGTTATGTTGAAATGAAAAAAGCAGTACGTAAGGGAAGTCTGATTACTATAAGCATTTGTCTTGGCAACTAATCTTTAATGTCCAGTCTAAGGCAGACTTATTTATGATTTGTAAGGCCCAATTTAAGAAAAATGGGAAGAGTTTTCAAATAATGCAATTCAGGAATATTATATACTACTGAAAGATCATTCATTATGATAAGGGAGTGTCAAAGAGATTGTGTATGTGATGAAAGGCAAGAGAAAACTTATGTATGCATTTTGCATAGCTTTTGTGGATCTGAAAACATTCATATCATCACAAATATTGAGGATGAGACCAGGAGGTCCCAAAAAGAGGAAGGTTTTGTAGTCTTATGGACAGTGACTGAAGAGCGAATAAAAGAATATTTGTACAAGTCAGTGATCTTCTCAAATGTAAATGTAAGGTCAAGAGTCATTTAGAAAAGAACTGGAATGTGAAGTGAGAGACAACAATGAGATGGAGAAATGATGAAAATCAGGCAGAATTAGTCTGGATTGCTGAGTGCTTATTCCTACATTTTCCTCACTGAAGTCTCCACTCTGAATTCCAGGTACAGTCTTCTAGGGATGTTTGTAGGATATGCCTGGAAGTACACTGTGGAAGAGTGATGGAACAGAACCTTCAAAGTTCCCTATAGTAATGATAGGAAGGTTTTCTTTTAGTCTGCAGTCCAAAGTAAACCAAACTGTACTGCTTGCCTAATATGTGGATCAGTGGTGAGCCTTCAGGTTTTGTACTACTCCACTTTTTTTCTGAGACAAACATACCAAGATCTATATACATTTATTTCATTAAGAAGTATGTGTTTAAAAAGTTTAAAAATGTAAATGGATGCAGAAAGAGGACAGAATGGGTTTATGAATTAACATAAAAAAATGGTACCTAACAAAGGTGATCGGGAAGAGAAACACTGGCTTGTGACCTGAGTATACAAGCTTGCTGAATTGAAATGAAGATATAGATATATTGTAAAAGTTATAAAATTTAAATATGGATCCTTTCTGGAAGTTTTAAAACACTAGGTTCTTTCTGAGATTCTCCTATTTAAGATGTATCTGTTTTTCCTTCTTACTTTTAAAAAATGCTTGCAATCCTCTCTCTTGGTTGTCAGAGCTTTGAAAATGATATGTCATTCCCCGTTTTTTAAATTGCTCTTCCAATAAAAACCAAAAAAACCCCAATATTGCATATTAACATAGTTCTCCACCAATACAACAACACTGATCAACATACATTTAGTGCCTCAAATGTTAACCCTATTTCTGGGCATTTTGACCTGCTGATTCCAAAAATTGCACTAGTTTTCTTCTAGCAGCTCTAGATTTTGAGCTACAGAACCAGTCATCATCTGCCCACCTACAGAAAATCATGATAACCATATCTCAGGAACTACACCTGGTGCATTCTATCCAATGCAATTTTCTGAATCAGCATACTAAATAACCTCAGGAACAGCCCTACAAAAACACACAAGACACCAAGATTTTCTTTTTGTTGGGCTGTGTAATGGCTAAATATGGATGTCTGCATTTGTAACGCATATTGTTAGCAATGATTATACCTCTCTTTGTTACCTCCTCCACTGTTAAAATACTGATTTTAAGTGTCTTAAGGCCAAAAAATTGTAATTTTTTATTGTTTGCTAAATTATTTTAAATTACTCCGTACATGTTGTTTATAACCAAATATAGCCAACAAGGAGGTTGAAAATAACAATCCAGTATTGGACCCACCTATGAAAATACTTCAAATAGAAGGGATTCATTCTCTGTCTCCCTAAATCTGTGATACAGTAAATGATTTCATCTTAACCCAAGTATGAAGAAACCACATTATCACATATCTTTGAGGTCAGATGTTCCTTCTTCTTCTTCTTCAGTGTTCACATTCCTTTAAAAAATAATGCATTGATTACAATAATGGAAGTAAATTCTACCATGAAACATTTAAAAAGATGCAAAGAAATTTAGTAGCACCTTTGGGACTAACTGGGTAGAAATTTCAAATACCAGCCTTAGTGGATGCATGGAACGAAGTAGACTGCATCTACAAAAGCTTGTACCAGAATATTCTTTTTCCCAGTCTCAAATGTGTTACTGGATTCCTTTATGTATTTTTATGCTAAAACAGGCTAGCAAAAAAATTTCATTGAATTCTAATGGGAAACATTTGTGTTCTTCTAAAACTACAGATGAAATTAATTTACTTGAAAAGATGTATGAGTCCCATGTTTTTTGTACAAGATAAAATATAGTTCTAAGTTCTGCAGAGGAGACTCTATCCTACATGTTCATATCATAAAAGGTTCTTTTGTGAAAATGGAAGGTGGCATTTTTCTGCATAATAGCTTGAGTTGAAAATGTTCCATCATCAGCCTACACGCACACAGACCAGGAAGTCCCTGAGTTACTGACACTTTGAATATTTTCCCTTGTGTTTTCATTATATTTTCTGCATTTGCAATTTAGCATTATGTTGTAATTTATTTTAATGCTAACATAATGGTATTCTCTTTTTTGTATATATTTTAATTTGTACTGTGGAGTGCTTTGAGTTAATCTTCCAAGGAAAGCAATGTGAGAATATGTTAATAAATTAGTAGAACTCTTTAACAGCATCCAATTGTTTCAAAAGAAATGTGTTTTTATACAAGTATATTTTCAAGGAACATACACAAGGACTGTGTGTAGCTTTGTGTCTGTGCATGTGTAAAGACAGAGAGAGCATATCTGATATTAATTACAGAAACAGGAAATAAAACCACCACCTGTGTCTAAGACAACACAAAATTCCTCAATCTGCAACTTATTAATTGCAAAATAGTGGCACCAGTTGTTTTTCTTTTTAATATCATTAGGAATTTAGCTTCTGGGAAGGAGTTAGATATGGTGAGTTGGTGGCCCGGCATCTGTTAGGAACTTATACCAGAATCGTAAGGCCTGTTGATCTTGATGGTTACAATGGTAGAATTTAAATGAGGGGAAGCAGATGTTGTAATCTCAGGTATGCTGCTGATGTTGTCCTTATCATGAAAGCTGAGGAATCACTTCAGCAGCCAGTAATGAGAGCGGCTGAAACTAGTTTGGACGGAGACATCATGCGCATGTAAAGGAGACAAAGAAGTGAAAGGGGGTTATTAGAAAAGACATCACTCCAGGAATAACACAAAATAGATATTGAGAAGTCAAGCAAGCATGTGAGTTCTCTAAATAGGTTCTTCAAGTATGAATAAAAACATTCTGCATTATATTCAAACCAGCATTTCGGGATGAATTTATATACAAACAAAGCATATGAGGAGAAGAAAGGGTTACTTTTTTGAAAAGCTTCTGACAATGTGATAAGGCTGTGAAAAATCTTCATTTCAACTCATTGTATCCACTTTAAAAATGGATGCAAAGATAATAGATTGGAAAATCAATATGTTTTTATTGCTTTGGGGGAAGATTGATTACCTACAGTCCTACTGCCCTGATTTGATTAGAACAGTCCTGATAAATCCTCTGCCCTTCCACTTTTCCAGCTGCTTTTAAAATATCCCAACCCACTTTCCCCCTTTGTCATCAGCTTACTTCAGTTGCAGCAATATGAGTGAAAAATGTAAAAGTACTTTACATATTCAATTAGCTCAATGGTGGAAAAGTTAGGATGAGAGTATGCCCTTTCCATTAGAGTCAGAGGAAAGCAAACTACTTCAGCCTCTCCCGATTTATGTGTTCTTCCTCTTTAATACTTTTTGCCATCTTGACCATACAGCAAGACATGTTATCACAGTGCTTAAAAGTGGATGTGGTTAGATCAATATTGAAGGAAAATTTCCCCTAGAACTAAAAAGTTCTAGAGTGTGTGGTGGCCTCCGAGCAACAGAAGTACTGATCTAGATTCATTCTTGGCTATGGAACAGAGACTGGTTTGGATGTCTTGATAGATGACTTATGCAGGGAACTAGAGGGGGAATGTGTCCTGTTGGTTCTGCTGACCTCTGAACCTACTGGCCACTGTATCCTTCTGAGTCACCTTTATGGGACTCAGGGGCATTGTTTTACAAATGGTTCCAATCCTTCTTAGAGAATCACACACAGATGGTAGTGCTAGTTCAACACCCTGACCATGGACCTGTGGCATGTTTTGGGGTTCATTTCTGTCCCCCATGCTGTTTAATGTTTACATGAAACTATTGGTCATCCAGATCTTTGGGGTTCAGTGTCATCAGTACATTTATGACACCAAACTTTTCTCTTTCTGATTCCAAGAATACTGTTTCTATACTAAACCAGTGTCTGCTATCAGTAATGGACTGGATAAACCTGAGCAAATTGCAACTTAATTCACACAAAATAGAAGTGTTTCTGATAAGTCAAAAGATAAATCAGGGGAAAGGAATTCAGCCAATGATGGATGTGGTTACACCAAGCCCATAGCTGGGGGGTTATGGGTTCAACACCCCTCATTTTCAGGCTTTTTTATTTTTAAACTGGTTTACTCATCTGTGCTGATGCTTTAAGCTTAGGTGTCGGCAGTGGCCGGGATGGCCTATGCACAATTGAAGCTTGTGCACCAACTGCAATCTTACCTCAAAAAGCAAGATCTGGATACAGTAGTGCATGCCTTTATTACATCTCATAAGAATTACTGCACTGTACTCTACATAGGGCTGCCTCTGAAGATGGTTCAGAAGCTTCAATTAGTACAAAGATCAGCAGCCAAGCTGATGACAGGGGAAGGTTATAGAGCTCATATGACACCCCCCAGCTTCACTGGTTGCCTATTTGCTTCTGGCCCCAATTCAAAGTGCAGGTTATTACCTATAAAGCTCTGCATGGCTCAAGTCCTGCCTATTTAGGTGACCACATCCCACCATATGAACCTTTTTGGATTTTACATCACAAGCGAGGCTGGTGGTGATAAAGGAGAGGGCCTTCTCAGTAGTGAACCCCTCCCCAACTCTGGTACATCCTTCTCAGGTTAGGCAAGTATGAGTACTCACCCATTTAAGGCAGGGCCCAGACCAGCCTGGTAGTTTGGCAGACAGACTAGCCAGGAGAAGGGGGAGTGGTTGGGAGCCTTCCCTGGGAGGAGTTAGGGAGAGAGCTGCCTGGGAGGAGCTCTGAGTTAGGGGAGGAGCCGAACTACTGGAGGGAGAGAAAAAGGGCTTATTTGCCAGTTCTTGACAAGCTCTCAAGGAGAGAGGAGTGTTCATGACACTCTCTCACAGAGAGAGGAGAGTTGCTGACAGCTCCTTGTCAGAACTCATTAGAGTAAAGAGCCTCTGTGTCTAAGCTCTGTTTAGAGTAATGAGCATCTGTGTCAAAGCTCTGTTTAGAGTAATGAGCCTCTGTATCAAAGCTCTGAAGTGAACTATCTAGGATAATTGTTTTATAGATAGCTCACCACTAGTTTAGATATTAGTGGGAATGAGTTCTAGTTTAGGCAAGTTTCGCACTGTCTGTGTAACATTGAACATTTAAGATTAAGTAAGCATTTTGCTGTAACCATCATGCTGTTGAATCATCTGTTAATTAACGATTACGCTCTCGTGCCTCATTTGAAGAACCAATATGATCTGTGCCTGTTTAGTTAATAAACGTTTAACTTATTACCTTTAAAAGAGAAGCCTCTGTTGTACTCTTTGCAGCAGCTGTGTGATTCCAGTTCCCGTATCTTTCGAGCTCCCCATTCTACAGAAGTTTATTTACCTCAGCATTCCTCTTAGTTTAATTTGGTGAAGATTATAGAGCCTAACTGAAGGGTGGTTTTTATTAGAAAATCCTAGAAGTAAAATTTTAGGTTGGTGGTAGTGAACCGAGAAGAGTTTTTAAATCCTCCAGACTTTATTTTATTATTATTATTATTATTATTATTATTATTATTATTATTATTCGGGCTTCTATGCCGCCGACTCCCGGAGGCTCGCGGCGGCTCACAGGAGCCGAAGGCACAATAAAATACAGAGCAATAAAAACAATTAAAAACAACAGTAACACGATAAAAAGCAATGACACAATTCTAGGATGAGCGGGACCTACCCGCCGAAGGCCTGCTTAAACAAGTGAGTTTTGCAGGCCCGTCTAAACGGGAGCAAGTCCTTTATGGCCCGGGTTCTGGCCGGGAGGGCGTTCCACAGCGTGGGAGCTATGACAGAGAACGCCCTCCGGCGGGTAGATGTTAGTCTTGCAAGCTTCGCCGAAGGTACCACCAAGAGGTTGGCATCCTCGGACCGTAGTGATCTCGAAGGGCAGTATGGGGTGAGACGGTCCCTCAGATACGCTGGCCCCAGACCATGCAAGGCCTTAAAGGTGAGAACCAACACTTTGAAGGCGATCCGGTGCTCAATTGGCAGCCAGTGCAGATCCTGCAAAACAGGTGTTATGTGGCAGCCTGCTGGGGTGCCAGACAGGAGCCGGGCGGCAGTGTTCTGCACCAGCTTGAGCTTCCGGGTCGCCGACAGAGGAAGGCCAACGTAGAGCGCGTTGCAGTAATCTAGCCTTGAGATGACCGTGGCTTGGATCACCGTGGCCAGGTCGTTCCGGGAGAGATAGGGGGCCAGCCTCCTTGCCTGTCGTAGATGAAAAAAGGCAATCTTGCTGACCGCAGAGACCTGGGCCTCCATGGTCAGCTGGGAGTCCAAGTGGACCCCCAGGCTCTTAACGGAAGACGATGGGCATAACACCACACCGTCCAGGGTCGGAAGCTGGACATCTACCTCGCCCGGGCGGCCCAACCACAATATCTCCGTCTTCGCCGGATTCACCCTCAACCTACTGGCTCGCAGCCATCCAGTGACGGCTTCGAGGCAATGTTGGAAATTATCGGGGACAGATCCTGGCCTGCCCTCCATCCTCAGGATGAGCTGGGTGTCATCAGCGTACTGGTGACACTCCAGCCCATAACTCCGCACCAGCTGTGCAAGCGGCTGCATGTAGATGTTGAATAACAGAGGGGAGAGAATGGCCCCTTGCGGAACTCCACAAACTAATGAGGAGCCCTCGGAGACCACCTCGCCCCTCCTCACACGCTGAGACCGCTGGTGGAGGAAGGAGGTCAGCCATTTAAGGGCTGTCCCCTTCACTCCAGCCATGGCCAGGCGGTGGATCAATAGATTGTGGTCGACCATGTCAAACGCTGCCGTGAGGTCCAATAACACGAGCAGCGCAGACCCGCCTTGGTCGAGCTGGCAGCGGAGTTGGTCTGTGATGGAGACCAGAACCGTCTCCGTCCCATGCCCTGAACGGAAGCCGGACTGGAAGGGGTCTAGCCATGTTGCATCATCTAAGAAGGACTGCAACTGCTCCATTACTGCCCTCTCAACTACCTTCCCCAGGTACGAAAGATTCGACACTGGTCGGTAGTTGGAGGGAACCGCAGGGTCTAATGACAGTTTCTTCAGTAATGGAGCTACCACCGCCTCTTTCAAGCACTCTGGAAAAACTCCTTGCTCAAGGGAGCTATTTATGATATTCAACAGATGCCCACGTAACCCCTCCAGGCACGATCTAACAAGCCAGGAGGGGCACGGGTCGAGGGAGCAGGTGGTAGGCCTAGTCGCAGCCACTATCTTATCAACAGCATCTGCGTCCAGTGGCCAAAACCAGTCGAGGGTGGGCCTGGCGGAGGGCCACGGGATCTCAAGCTCTCTTACTGTGTCAACCGTGGCTGGAAGGTCCCGGCGGAGGCTCAGTTTCTTGTCTGTAAAAAAGCTCTGGAAAGCACCGGCAGTAAGGGCCTGATCACTGTTTTTTGGGACAGTAGGGACCGTCGTCAGAGACCGAATTACCTTGAACAGTTGAGCCGGGCGTGAGCTGGCAGACGCTATCAAGGCGGAAAAGTACCCATTTTGGCCGCCTTGACAGCGCGCTCATAAGCCTCTTTAACTAGCTTATAAGCTGATACTGAGGCTCCGTCGTGGAGTTTCCTCCACATGCGCTCTAGCCGTCTCCTCTCCCGCTTCATCGACCTAAGGTCCCCTGTGTACCAGGGGGATCGGTGGTTGCGGGGGCGGAGAGGACGCCTAGGGGCAATCTCGTCGAGAGCTCTAGCTAATGAGGTGTTCCAGGCTCGAACCTGCTCATCGACTGAGACGCTGATAGACTCCAGATCCCTCAGAGCATTCAGGAACCTTTCGGGCTCCATAAGTCTCTTCGGCCGAACCAAAATCTGTTCGGCGCCCTTGCATGGGGGAGGCGGTTGCTCAACCCAGATCCTTAGAGCACAGTGGTCCGACCATGGAACCTCTATTACGGAGGCTAGGTCCACTTGAACCCCCACGCTAAACACCAGATCGAGGGTGTGCCCGGCCGAGTGTGTGGGTCCCGAGCTACAGAGGGAGAGGCCCAATGTCGCCATGGTCAAAATTAGGTCCGCGGCTGCAGATGGAATGGAGGCTGCGTCGGCATGGACATTGAAGTCACCCAGGACAATAAGCCTGGGAAACCTCAATGCCCACTCCGACACAGTCTCCAGCAGCCGCGCCAGGCTCTCTGCCGGTAAGCTAGGCGCACGGTACACCAGCAGAATCGCCAGGCTCTCCTGGGACTCCCACACCAGGCCGACACTTTCGAGCCCCGAGGTGGTGAGCGCAGGGATCGCTCTAAGGTGTAATCCATCACTGGAGAGTATTGCCACCCTACCCCCCGTCCCTCATTCCTATTCTGGTGCGTGGCAACGTAGTCAGGGGGGACCACTTCCTGGAGGCAGGTGTTATCGCTCTCCTGGAGCCAGGTGTCAGTTATGCAAAATAGGTCCGCTTTAAGGTCTTCACAAAACTACCTGATAGTGGTGGTCTTATTCCAAATGGATCGAGCGTTAACCAGCACCAGAGTGGAAGGAGGGGTAGCTGGATGTCTATCAACAGCGTGCCTGGGGATAGGACGCAGGTCAGAGCCAGGCCGAGTCCGTCTATGACTCAACCTGGATCTCGCAGTTGGTCTCGCATTCGGCCTGCGCCTACCGTACTCACCCCGCCCCGAGATCACCGGGATACCTAGCGGACTTGGATGACAGAGGTCGGCAGGGGGTTGAGCTTCCGGCACACCCCGTGAAAAGGGGAAGCCCGTAGGGTGCCCTGGCCATTCTCCGCCGGTTCCACCGGCAACCCATCAGTCCCAGTCCTCCCAGACATTTGAGGGTCCAAGGTGGGGGATGCCGGGCCTCGTTCACCTACAGACAGATCCTGCCCTCGATTAGTCCTTAAGGGCGGCCTATCCAGCTGTCTGTCCGACTGTCCACTCTGCCCCTCATGAGAGCTCTTAGCGTCGCCATCGGAAGCCGGTCCAGAAGCTGGACCTAGAGAGCACTCCTTCTGACCAAAGCCCACCCCCCAAAAGGTCCGTGATCGAAAAGAACTTCTCTGGCGCTTGCTAGACTTCCCTCTTCCACGAGGGGGTTGTCCCGGGCCACCAGGTGGCAGTCTATGGGTGCCCAGCAAGTCCAGTGATGGTGGGGGGGGGACCGGGATAATGGGGGACAGAGCTAGTATCAAATCTTCTGGTGATGGAAGCAACACCAGGTCCCGGGCTGCTGGCATTGGTGGGCGCTCCGATGTGAAAGGTTTGTGGGGGAGGTGACCGATGGTGGAGCTGGCCTTTCGGCTGGCCATTCCTCCCCTGGCGCTTACGTCTTGTCTGGCCCAGCCTATTATTCCGCCTCTGGCCATTCCTGGGCAGAGCAGGGCATTGAGGGCTGGCCGAGACAAAAGGGATCTGAGCTAGTTGGACGGCCCGACGGCGGGGGCATTCCCCAGGGACCTTAGAGAGCACCTGAGAGACACTCGGTGCCTCTGGCGGGGAGCGTGCCTGCCGCACACAGCCAGGAACAGCGTCCGATCCAGAGGGGGCAGGTGGCCAAGGCCCCTGGAGAGGGCCTGGGGGCGGAGCCAAGGACACCGAGTCAGTCGAGCTTGGCACCATCTTGGAACCCTCGGCCGACACCCTTTGCCTCAGTTCCGGGGGAGCCTGGTGCCCCAGTGCCCGCCAAGGGCTCCACCAGGGCGCCGCCGCAGCTCCCGCCATGGCCTCGCTCCCGGCCGGGGGGCCCTTCTTGGAGGGGAGGCCTCCTTCAGCGGCCCACTCATCGTCGCCCGAAAGCAGCGCCGCCTGCTGCGGGGGAATCCCCTGGGCCTCAGCGCGCTTCTCCTCCCGTTGCTCCAGTTGCTCCTCGGAGGCCCCGGGGTCCGGCGAACCCGGCAGGCTCAGGGGGGACCCACTCAGGGAGCCAGCCGCAGCCACCCCGTTTGCCTCTCCTTCCTCTCGTTCCTCTCCTCCCCGGCCCAGGCGGCCCGAATCCATCCACCCTTAAGGCATTTAGGAGAGACTTGAAGACTTGGTTAAACAGACTTTTGGCAGTGATTAGTCAATCTCTATTATATGAATTTATGTGAATTGGTGAAGCAAGCCGTCTTTTAGCTCATAGAAAACAACTGTGCTTTTAATCTAATGTTCATAATTTGTATTGCTAATATTGCTACTTGTTTGTGCCATATTTTGTGTTTTATATAGATTGGATGTATTATTAATTGTTTATTCCATTCTACGTATTTTACTGTATTGTACTTTATTGTATTGTATTATTATGTTGTAAGCCACCCCGAGTCCCCTGGGAAGAGGGGGCAGGATATAAATAAACATTATTATTACTATTATTATTATTTTCCAAGCTTGTCACTTTTAGGTGTTCTGAATGCTGAATACACATCCTAAGAAAGCTTCTGTCATCATCCCTTCAGCTTAACAAAACATTGCAAAGAGTAGATATGGACATTTTCAGTAGTCTGCAATATGTCAATAATCTCTTAGAAAAAGCCAGGGAGATGCACACAGAATCTGTGAAAGAATTTTAGGAGATCTTTGATGGAGTCTATGGGTGGAGAAGTTAGGATTCCTCACATCTGTTAGTGAAATAATATATGCTAAATATCTGCATCCCATTTCTGGACATTTTCTGCAGTCAGCGTCAAGAAAGGTTTACAAGGCACAGGGAAGTTGTGGCCATTTAAAATCCAACTTGAACAAGTGCACAGAACTTTACAATGAATGTCTTTTCAAGATACTGACACACTGATGAAATAATTTGACCTATGGTGTAGAAAACAGAAAAAATATTACAACTGCAGAAAAACTATCAAATGTGTAGGAAACTTCTTCATATTTCTGCAACATTGCCAGTATCAACAGCTAATAAGGAAAGGTCGTTTTCAACTCTTAAACATTTTTTAAAAACATGTATAAGAAGCACAATTGGGCAAGAAAAACTGAGTGGACTCGATAAACTTGAGTGTCCAAGATTATCGATGGAGCTTGATTTCTGTCAAAGCTTTCAGGTGTTTCCAATAGACATTGTGGTATTCTTTTGTAACCATTAAATTACCAATTAAGAGCCATTCTCGGGTTTTTAAAAGAATTTTTTGTTAATTAAGTCTACATTAAAATAGAATGAGTCATAGAATTTAAATTATTTTGTGTTATGGACCTACTCTTTATGATTCGCTAAAAAATTAAAATTGTTTCAACGCCCCCCCCCCTTTCTAGTTATGGGCCTGGGTTACACCTCTAGTTTGTGCCTGGGGTGTACCCCTGAACTCGGAACTGAACCTAAATGGTCAGATTTTACTGTGGCCAGAAATGTTTTTTGCATAGTTAAAATTAATGCACCAGCAGTGCCTTGGTTGTATCCTGTTTAAACTATTGTAACACATTCTATATGAAAATTTCAGTGCATTTAAAATGCTGTGACCAGGCTGTTGAACAGGGCTAGTTAAAAGGATCATGTAAATCCCCTGATTCACTGTTTCTGAATTGCTTTTAACTTTCAAAGCCATGCATAGCTTGAGTTTAGACTAATTGAAACTCAGCATTTCTCTACGCAAGCAAGATCAAGTGCTAAATGTGTAGGAAATGGCACCATGGGTGGGACAAAGGGAGAGAGCCTATGTGGTGGAAATCTCTTCTACAGTAGTATTGATTGGATCTCTGCCTGCTCTCTTTTTGCTGGAAGATAAATACCTTTTTATTCAGGTAGGCCTTTGAGATTTAAATTATGCAGCAGAAATGTGTGTTCAGTGATGTGCATCTTGTATTAGTAATTATATTTGGACTGTGTTTAAATTATTTTGAATGTTTTAAACTGGTCTTTTTGTATAATGTTTTATTTAGTTCTTTTAAAAACTCTTCACCATCATGGATCCTGTACTGAGACAAAGGTAGGATATAAATTTAATGAGTAAATAAATAAATACATAAATATACTCCTATGTCACTTGGCCACACATGTCTTGGTTTTCATTTGAAAAATCGCATTGCTCTGTAATGAAATATATAGTTTGCTTACAGGAAGGACCAGGTTCAGTCACTAAGCATTGTTAAAATGATTTTGAAGCACATTTCAGAGCATACTGATGAGAACTGACCCTGCCTAACCAAAATATGTGGCTGCTACTCTGATAAAACACAGGATTTGAAAGAAAAAAATAAGGAACTGACTCAATGGTTGGCATAGCAAAGATGTGGAACACCAAGGCCCCAGTGTGACCAACAGGGAAATTATCACCATAGGGAAGTATCACTGTGGGGAAAAGTTCTCCAAATATAGAATCATGTCCCCAGAAGATCACTCCAATCTCAAGGCTATTTCAAGGCGAACAGTCTTTAAAAGGAGCACAAAACTGCTTCCACCTGCAAAACAACAAACACCTTGGAATTTACTGGACGGTTTGACAAAGATATGCTGAAGCAGTCCACTGCAATCTAGGGTTGGGAAATAGAAAATGTGCATGCATCATCTTGTCCTTCTGCAAGTGGACAATGGCTGAAGCTAGTTTGGATGGAGATATCATATGCATTAAAAAGACACAAAGGAGCAAAAAAAAGGGGGTTATTTGAAGGATAATGGTCCCAATACCGTCTACAACTACTCATCTCAGGCATAGGAAATCTAAGGAACCAGACAATAAATCTTTTACTCCTATTAAACCATTTTGATCAACGGGGATCTGAATCCCCTAGACTACATGGCCATTTACTGTGTTGGACTTCTAAGAGGTTTTTGTAAAATAAATTTTCCATGCCCTATCTTCCTTCTGTGCATCTGCAGAGAAAAACATGATGTATAAATGTATTTAGATATTTTTCTGAACTGTGTACAAATGAAAAGAAAATGCATAGTGAGTGAGATGGTTGATAGCTGTTTTTAAAGCCATCATTTTATCTTTATATCAAAGGCACCAGTCATAATACAGACTAGCATTTGGCAACATATCAAACTGCTACCTGCTAATAAACACAGCTGGAGAATTTGCATCCAGACAGACTACACATATAAGACACATGGCATGCTGCTAGTAAGCCTGACAAGAAACAGTTTAAAAATGGAAAATATTACAAATTTCCATATTATCAAATATTGATGAGATATGGAATTTTTTAAATCTCACACTATGGAAAACCAGAGCAGCATGTGGAAGCTTGATAACTATGAGAAAAGTCTGGTAGATCAGAGTAGAAATTAAGTGAACGAAGTAGATACATAAAACCTGAAAGGACTGTGTAATCAAAAGTTTCCAGCAGTATAAAAATGGCATTACTCATAGAATGAAATTTTTTGCCCATCCCATTGGAATAGCTCAGAATATGAAGCAATGGCTCCAAACTATATTTAAAAAGCCCGTCAAAAGAAAACGCCTATTAAATATAATGAATCATAGGTTAAAGCAGGCAAGAAATAACAATAACAATCGAAATGGAAAGAAGTGGCCAACTCCAGGCTGCCTATTTGTGGCATGGGAAATTTTCCATGCCAACTCTCTACTAGTACCCAGCCAAACATTGATAGAATAGACAGCTGAGAGCTGATCATAATCTTTTCTTCACTTTCTTCTTTCTGTTCCTCTTTTTCCTCTTTCCTTCTCTATCTCTCCCCTTGCCACCCCTGGGTTTACTATGGTATTAGACCAAAAGGACTTCTGCCGGTGTGTTCTAACAACCACTTTTAACACAACATTTTTAAAGACTAATAATTTTCCTTTTGCAAAATAATATAATGAGTAGTTGGTATCAGACTAAATTTGTTTGAGAAGCCAATTCTTTTTTAATTCTTGCTACTTCTAGAGGCAAAATGCTTTGAATGACATTTTAAGAAGATTTCCTTTTTGCAAATGTTAGATAATTTCTCAGTTTGGGCTATTTTTCCACAGAAAGGAGGACCAAACATAATGAAAGTAACAGGTAATAAAACTAAAATACTAATGTCTCCAAATGCCTTTTTTCAGTGATGCCATGGAGTTACATTACAATTACTTTTTAAAGGTCTTCCCAAGCTTTAGATGTAAGGCACAAAATAGCATCTTTTCTACATTCCATGCACAAATGTAAACTCAAATGGCTTATGACTGAAAAAGTTTCCACATCTGAGGACACAAGATAAGTTAGAACATGCAGGGCAGAATGTACATCACCCAAAGTTTTATCATTGAGCACAGTGGTTCTCAACCTGTGGGTCCCCTAGGTGTTTTGGCCTACAACTCCCCGCAATCCCTAACAGCTGTTAGGATTTCTGGGAGT
Organism: Anolis apletophallus; assembly: GCA_030556195.1. Lineage (NCBI taxonomy): Eukaryota > Metazoa > Chordata > Lepidosauria > Squamata > Anolidae > Anolis > Anolis apletophallus. The sequence goes on from JARBWK010000006.1 coordinate 64,687,183, forward strand.
TGAAGGCCAAAACATCTGGGGATCCACAGGCTGAGAACCACTGATCTAGCACCTCACTTTTGCCCTCTCTACCTCTGATCATCTGCTTACCCTGGGCAGCTTCCTCACTTTGCTTCAAGGTAAAAGTGATGCAAGTATTCCAAAAACTCAGATAACTAGTTGAATGAGTTAAGAGTTGCATGTGGAAGGGTGACACACCTTCCACTGAAAAGCCAAAAATGACACAAACATCAAGTTGGAAAGAAAATGGCCACAACTTGTTTAATGATTATGGGAACAGAAAATGAGGTTGGTAGCCAGGCATGGGTTCAGGATCATGATTGGTCAGCCCGCTGCTGATTGATACCCCTATGCACGCCAAAGTGCCACTGGCACAATACCGGGCAACTAAACCCGGCACCTCTGGAACCACCGGACGTACCCCTCTTCCACTGGGGGGTTGGAGATACCGATCCAGGGCCCATGCCACATGCCGACCCAAGTTGTGATGAGGTAACAATGACCAAACAATATCAACACACAACCATCATGCAGGCCATGTGGGATGGACAAGAAAAGCAGTGTCACCCTCTAGGCCCTTGACCAAGACCTCCCTTGATAAACCACGCAATCAGCTGAGGTACAACAAGTTTATTTAGAATAAGGATATAGGAAAGAAGTTGAAAGCAATTTTATAGTGCTTCCAATAGCAGCAACACACAGGATTCGGCAGGGAGTAAATAGTCCCGTAGCAAACAGGAGTCAGCCAGACAATCAGGAACAAAGCTGGATTCAAATGCAAAGGAAGTCTCTTTCAGATTCAAGCCGGATTAAATGGCAAGGAAAGTCCTTTCAGCAGTAAACAAAGTTCAATAGCAAGGAGAGTCTTTTCAGGAACAAACAGGAATGTAGCAATGGAGCAAGGCTTTGCCCAGATGGGCCAGATCCACTATAGGCAGGCAGAGTTCTTAGCAAAGCCCAGCGGCCTCCTTCAGAGATCCATAGTCCTGAACGCGTTATTGGCATGAGATAAAGCTCCGGGCCAACTCCACATGGATATACTGTCCAGACCCTTTGATCTTTGGTCACACAACTTGCATCGAGTGTCAAAGTGGGCATGATGGATGGTAGCTGATGTTTCAGCTACCTCAGCTTTTCAGGAATGTAAACCTCGTTAGCGTCTCCAGCTGCAAAGGGGAGTCAGGCTTGTCTCAGGCCCAGGCCTCTTTGTTTATCACCCAGGCTAGCTTTGGTAACCTTGACCAGTTCACCCTGCATACTTGGTACTAGGCTCTCATGGGAAAGACAAGCAGGCCTGGAAGGGATCTTAAAGCTAACATGGCTACAGTATTGTTCATGGGAAACTGAGGCCTGTGAGGCATGGGGCCTGACAAGCAGGCAAGGTGTCTGCAAAGGGCCCAGGGTAGCCCTATAAGGGCTGCTAGGCGAAGGGAGTGGCTGTTCCTCGGCCAACAAAAAGGGGTGGGGCTCACCCAGTGGCGGGAAATTTTCCAGCTGTGAAGGGGGCTTCTGGGAGGAAGAAGCCCCCTGCATCTCAGTATGGCTGGTGAGAAGGCACCCCCCCCTCGCTACCACAACAGGCTTCACCCTATAAGTCAGGCAATGCATTTATGTGTGGAAGAGATACTGATCCAGGGCCCATGCCACATGCTACAAAAAGGGGGGCACTCCCCTTGCTGCCAACTTAGGTTGTCTGCAACCAATAAACCACTGTACCAGATTGGAAAAAACCAGGTTCCCGAAGCCCAGTACCACAGCAGGCTCTAAGCAGGTTCCCCCCACAGTTGCGACCTCTCCTGAAAGAATGCAGCTACAGCTATGACAGGGTATGCCTTAAGCCACAGGAGCATGGGGAGGAGCCTAACTGGGGAATGGGCCAGGGTGAGAAGGTCAGGAGGGGGCTCACTTACTTTGCCCTCTGATGGCTCCGACAATGTGTCTGACTTACTTTTTGGTACCAGGCCAGTCTGGAAGGGTTGGGGGATGACTTGCTTACCACATGTCATCTTTGTGTGACCCCTGACACAGTATTCACACACGTGAGTGACGTTGGTACGGGTCCAATGGCACTTACCCATGTTAAACTCCCAGCATACGGCTCGTCTGGCCATCCTCAGTCATACCTCATGGCCTCCGGCTTGCTCTTTATGCTGTGCCCTACTTCAGTAAGCCAGATGTCATGGTTGACGAGATCCCATCTGGCCCTGGCACTTTGGGATGCCCTTTTCTGGAAAGCAGTGTCGTATGCAATGGCTGCCCCTTCCTCTGCTAACTTTCTGGCCCGCATGACATGAAAAGCAGGCCAGGGTGCCTGTAAAAGGCCCAGGGCAGCCATATAAGGGCTTCCAGGCAAAGGGAGCAGCCATTCCCCCGGCCACCAGAAGGCAGGGGCTGGGCCCGCCAAGTGACGGGAAATTTTCCCACCATGCATGGGGCTTTTGGGAGGAAGAAGCCCCTGCATCCCAGTATGGCCAGTGAGAGGGCATTCCCCCCCCCCCCAACCCGGTTCCAAAGCACAGTAATAATTTCCATTATGCCAGGGAGGCTTGGTATTTAAAGGGAAAAGAATCACATGTTCCATTGAGGAAGCCTGAACTGTAGGATGTGCCAATACAGAAGTCACTCCGTTTGTTTGCAGTGACATAAAACTATTGTTTTTATTATCTTATCTTTAAAGAAAAATAACATAGTTGACAATCTTAAAAGAAAAGAGTTTTAGTACATGCATCTTTAGGAGTTGAATTCATTCATTCATTCATTTTATTATTTCATTAGTCGCCCTCCACCAGAGTGCTCTGGGCAACTTACATAAAACAGAATAAATGAACGTATACAACAATAACATTAAAATGGATTACAGTTTAAATGCTCTGCCAAAGAGCCAAGTCTTGAGTGCTTGCATAAAGGACCATATGTAAGACATGGTTCTTACATATGGTGGCAGCGAATTCCATAGGGTTGGGGCAGAGATTGAAAAAGCCCTATGCCTTGTAGATTCTAGGCGTACCTGTCTGGGTCTTGGTATGTAGAGAAGATTTTCTTGGGCGGGACATGGCGACCGCTGGTGATGAAAGGGGAAAAGGCGGTCCATAAGGTATGAAGGACCTTAACCATAAAGGGCCTTAAAGGTCAGGACCAATATCTTATAAGAGACCCGATGCTCAATTTGCAGCCAATGTACACGCTGCAAGGTTGGTGTTATATGGCAGGGCTGTCCAACTGGCGGCCCCCGGCCCGTATACGGCCCCCCAGCCCCTTCCCCACGGCCCCCTACCCTCCTGCAAGATATCTGCTTTTTAAGATTAAATTTTTTTTAAAAAAAATTTTGGAATATTTTTTTGGAGTATTTTTTTGAATATTTTTTATTTATTTTTTTCACGGGGGGGTGAGGGGCGGGGCAGGGAGGAGGAGCAGGCTCCCTTCCTCCTCCTCCTACTTCCCTCCCTCCCCCTCTCTACCTCCCTCCCTCTTTCTCTCTCTCTTTCCCCCTTTCATTCCTTCCCCCTTCCACCACTTGAAAGAAAGAGGGAAGGAGAGAGTGCACCAAGCGAGAGGGGGTGTGGCCAGAGTGAAAAATGGGTGGGGCTGGGTTCGGAGCACGGGGGGTGCTCATCCATTCCCTTTCCGGCTTCCTCCTCTTCTGAGGCTTCGTGCCAAGTTTGGTCCTGATCCATCATTATTTGAGTCCACAGTGCTCTCTGGATGGAAGAGAACTACAACTCCCAAACTCAAGGTTCAGTACTTTCTGTTGCTCTCATGAGAGTTTAGGTTTGATTCAACATGGCCATCTGTGAGGAATGCTTTGATTGTGTTTTCCCCTTATGGCAGAAGGAGATTGGACTGGATGGCCCTTGGAGGTCTCCTATTCTAGGAACCCATTGTAATTATTATTATTATTATTATTATTATCATCATCATCAGAGGCTGAATGGTCATCTGTGAGGAATGCTTTGATTGTGTTTTCCCCTTATGGCAGAAGGAGATTGGACTGGATGGCCCTTGGAGGTCTCCTATTCTAGGAACCCATTGTAATTATTATTATTATTATCATCATCATCATCATCAGAGGCTGAATGGCCATCTGTGAGGAATGCTTTGATTGTGTTTTCCCCTTATGGCAGAAGGAGGTAGGACTGGAGATGGCCCTTGGAGGTCTCCTATTCTAGGAACCCATTGTAATTAATATTATTATTATCATCATCATCAGAGGCTGAATGGTCATATGTGAGGAATGCTTTGATTGTATTTTCCCCTTATGGCAGAAGGAGATTGGACTGGATGGCCCTGGATGGCCCTTGGAGGTCTCCTACTCCAGGAACCTGTTGTTGTTATTATTATTATTAGCAGAGGCAGAATGAATATTATGCCGTATCATTCAGGGTTATAGGCCTGTGTGGAAGGGCCCTGGCTTCTTATTTGACTTCCTTTCCACACATCTGAATAAAATCCCATGTTATTTGCTTTAAACCAGATTATATGAGTGTGGACTCCGATAATCCAGTTCAAAGCAGGTATTCTGAGTTATATGGCTGTGTGGAAGGGCCCTGAGTCCACACTGCAATATAATCCAGTTCAAAGCAGGTTTTGTGGGGTTTCCTGCCTGGATATTCTGAGTTATATGGCTGTGTGAAGGGCCCTGAGTCCACACTGCAATATAATCCAGTTCAAAGCAGGGACTGGAACTTGAGACTGGGATTTTGGTGTTCATCTCTATCTCCAAGTCAAAGCCCCGGTGTCCTCCACAGACACCTCCAAGGCGGGGAGAGGGCGGAGCCAGGGAGGGGGCGGGGCAGGGGTGGAGCCAGGGAGGGGGCGGAGCCTGGGCAGAGCTGGGGAGGGGGCGGAGCCGGGGGCGGAGGCAGACCCTTTGGCCCCCCAGGTCATCAGTAACTGGAATTCCGGCCACAGGTCCGGTAGAAGTTGGACAGCCCTGTTATATGGCATCTCATAGGTGTTCTCGAAAGTAATCTGGCAGCCGCATTTTGAAGAACCTGAATCCTCTGGGTCACCGACAGAGGAAGGCCAACATAAAGTGCATTCCAATAGTCTAATCTCGAGGTGACCGTAGCATGGATCACCATTGCTAGAGCCTCTGCCGGGAGGTAGGGTGCTAATTGCCTCGCCTGGCAAAGGTGGAAGAAAGCTTGTTTACTGATAGCGGTGACCTGAGCCTCCATTGTCAGCAGTGAGCCCAGTACAAACCCAAGGCTCTTAACAGTGGTAGATTAATCATTTACAGGAAGCACAAATATACTCCTGTTTAAAGCTATGGCATAATAGATATTGATTCTACTGGGGGGAAAGTGAGCTTCTAATCCATGAAAATATCAACCTGCTATCAACCGCAGAAAGCCTTTATTTGGTCGGAGTGTTGCTATAAATATATGTGCTGCATATTAGTACTGAGGCGTGACTGGCTGGAAATATAGAGCTTAAAAAAGCAAATAGGTTAAAAGCGCAACTGACACGCAGTATTTTTAATTAGCCTACTTGTCATTTTAGATGAATAGCAAAGGCCAATCAAACTTTTACATCACCAAACTGAAAGTGACAGAAATACCGAGGGCAATGCATGTTTCATCTTTTCGTTCCTACCTAGAGTGCCAAGTAAAATGAACTTTCAGATTCTTTTCCCTTAGCTTAGCATGAAAGCCTTTATGTTGAAATTGTCTCTAAAGGAACCAACAGTTTTAATGTAAAGTTCTCCCCTCAAGGAACAGGCTCTAATTTTTCATTTTTCTGAGGATAAAAATATTACTCTCTTAACATGAAAGTTCTATCTTTCTCTATTGCTAGGGGTAGAAAGCAGTGAAACCTCTTTAATATAGCCCAATTCATCAAACTGATTCTTTCTTGCTGTAGGTTATTTCACATTGGTATTCCCTTTGGTTCTGCTGAGTTTTTAAATTAGGGTTTCATACATTCATGGCACGCAAATTATTTAGCTAACTATTACCTTTCATTTGTATTCATTACGTGTTATATGACTTTATCATTGCTCAGCATTATTGCCACCATAAAGATGTATTTTATATTGCCATAGTTGTAGCAATAAAAGTCTTTCATTTTGATATCAGCATCTTTTTTTCTAATCAGATGAAGAAGCAAAGTCTCAGGGTAAATAAATTGTATATACAATATTTATCTAGGCATCTTTGCCTAGATAATACACTGTTATTCCACTGCTTCAACAAAGCGACAATTTTCCTTTTGTTTTAACCTGCACAGTTCATTTGTAACCAAGCCTACAGATATCTAATGCTAATGATCAGCAGAGAGATCTCAAACCAATATAAGCTTCACTGTTGCATGCATAGAGCATTATTTCTTGTACACTTCCATGAAGATGAATACAATGTTTTGCATTCCACGGTATTTGCTTGCCCAAGGAACAGACACCGGAGCCATAAAATAATCCCATCTGAAAAGGCTTAGGAGATCTGGGAGATGTAGTGAGGGGGGAAAGGGAATGGAGTTCTCACAATGTGAACAGTCATGTTTACATGCTACCCAGTATCAGCCATTGTACAAGCTAAGTATCTTATCTGGAATTCTGAATTCCAAAATACTCTACAATCCAAAATTGCTCAAACGGGTGGCAGAAATAGTGACACCTTTCCTTTCTGATGGACACAAAGTTTTGCCTTCATTGCAAAGACCAGGCAAAGCATCCTGCTTCACTTTGCTTCACCATAGGACAGAGAGGGCAGGCATGGGAATCTGTCTCCCCACACACCGCTCCTTCACAGTGATGCTTTCCCCATCAAATGTGGGAAGCATCACCATCCTGGTGAGGATCTGTGCTGGTTTGCTTTCAAACAGGGTTATATATCAAATTCATGCAAAGTTCAAAACCTGAAACAAATCAGACCTCTTTGGACTAGTATGGATCTCTTTGGATACCTTGGTGTTCCAAAATGAAGCTGGCGTTCTCCCAAAATGACAGGAATTCCATCTGAACTTCAAACGATGTTCCAGTCAAATTCAGAATGTGAATAGATACAGGGAAATTACTTCCTTTAGGTTTAGTTTAGGTGGAATTAGTGAGGGAAGGTTGAATGGTGCCAATTAGAATTGAAGACTGGGTTTAAATTGGTCCATTTTCAGATCATGGGACATGTAATCCAGGCCCTCAATACTCACAGTGATTGGAGCTACCTATTGTTACAGTAAAGTTCATTCCTCCTTCCTTAGGATACCCTGCAGTTTCACATCCATTTAGTATACACACTAAAGTTTCTTTCTCCCAGTTGCTAAGCTGTTCTAGCAAATGAAAACTGCTTCAGAACTTTAGTGCTGCACTTTAGGGTGGGGTGGGTAGTAGCTTCAACTACATTTTCTTTCAGAAACTTCCCCCCCTTTCTTTAGCAATATTTTAATGTCTCCTTTTCATATATTTTAATTGATCTCACATATAAGGACAGAGTTTGTGGCCAAAATTATGAACTTAGATATGACCCATAAATAGGCCAAGGATCATTTCAGGGAGATGGGAAAAAACAACATCTCTTTAGGGGGCAGGCTTTTAAAATGTCTTCCACCACTCTACTAAGAGAAGGGGATGGTTCCTTTTTTATATAAAAGTAAAGGTACAATATTATCTCTTACCAAAAAAACACACCATCCCATTCTCTGAGCAGACTAGCAAAACTGAGAGCTTAGTTTATCCTTGTAGAAACTATAAGAAGCATGGACCACTTTTATTCTTTCAGCGTGCCTTTGAGGGGCAGCACCAAAGATCCACTGCCACTATTTTCCTGCCCGTGCATTTTTAAAAAGTCACTGAAAAATGGCACTGAAGCAGAGAAAGCAGAGGGGATCAGCACTTCTTTTAGATTCTCCTGGATTCTCCTTAGATTCTTTTAGATACTCCTCCGAGTAGTGTGGGGAAAGGTCAGGACTAAGCTCTGACCTTTCCCCACACTACTCAGAGGAGGGAATAGTTCCTTTTTTGAGAAAAGTTAAGGTACAGAACTTACACGGATGCATGGACAAGTTGTTCCAGGTTTTGAGAGTCATTTTTAACTACCATTTCTAGACTTATGCATGGGTGTATATAGTCAGTCCCCAGGTTCCAAACAAGACAGGTTCTGTAGGTTTGTATTTAAGGTGGAACAGGTATGGTTTTAAGTATACTGTAACTCCAGCCAAAAAATATACTTTTTAACTTTGCATATCATAGGGAAGGGTTAACATCCCTGTGTTGTTTGTTTGCTGTCTGTGCCCCTGTTCAGAAGATTTCAATTCACTTTCTGTCCCTGTGATAATTGAATTTTGGAAAAAAATGGCTTGTTGTGGAAGCAATGATTGGTGATAATGCTTCAGTTACACACCTTTCCCCCATGATAACTCTTTCAGGAGTGATTTTCCCTTCCTAGGAATAGGTTCCTGTTGTAAATATGTGCCATTTGTAAGTCAGATGTTTATAACTCAAGGACGGCCTGTACATGTAAACAGTATGTTTACATGTACAAGCAGTCCCTGAGTTATAAACATCCCACATAACAGATCCCACATAACAGATTATAAGAAGTAAATTTTAAGAAAATTTATTGCAGCTCCAGCACTTTAAGTACAATTCCCAGGCCCAATCCTTTCCATGGCCAGGGGATATTTGGGTGCATTGTGTGCCTTTTTATCTATAATACCACCTGTGGTATTAGAAGAGCTCGGGACTGAGTGATAGAATGGAAAGGGGCATTCTTCTATCCAGTTCTGCAGTTCTAATGGCAATTACTCATGCTATTGGTCTGGAAAAGAACCCTTCCAATGGGAATATCAGAAGCAATGAGACAATGTGATTTATTTGTCAGGGCTGAGACATGGAAAGGAATTGTTCACTTTCCTCTCCTAGATTGTCTCACTGTTGACTGATTTCACCCATATCCGGTGATCATTTTGATATGCTTTTTACTTGTTACATCAAACCATAGCTGAGAGCCTTCATCATCTAGCACAACTACAATGACAGAGCTCCACCATTTTAACTACATTTAGTGTTGCCAACCCCCACCCCAAAGAAGACTGACAATTTCAACCTAACAGCATCTCAGGTAAAGGGTTTCTGAAACACTGTAGATCCAGATGTTGGCTGAAGTACTCTTCTGGTCATATCTTATAACCCTGCCAAACAGCTTGTCTCAAAGCATCCGGTGACTGGGAGAGTGCAAGTATCATCATGTTGCATGTGGATGTATTATTTTGGAGGTTATCATTATCATCTTCATTGCCCATTTTATTTCTATAAGCCCTTTATATTTTGAGCCTAGGCAATATACTAAATAAAAAATTCAAGACGAAGAAAAATACACAAACACTTCTCATCAAAATGTATTTAAATAATCTACTAACTTGTCAGATCTTCTTGAACCTATATATTACCACAATGAGTAACTGTTATGTCACGGTTGAGAAAAAGCACGTAGCCTGTGCAAATCAATACACCATATATGTGGAAGAAGAAAATGTGAGTCAAATCACAATCTTTCATATCCATTTATTTGTTGGTTGAGAGCAAAATCTCTTTAACACCCATGATGTAAGTGTAATTGCTGTTGTCAAGAATTAAATCTCAGCAATTACCAATGGCAGATTTTATAACAGAATCACTTGGGCAAAAACTAGAAAAAATGGAAAGAAAATCATGTTTTTAAGTTTTCATTCTATTTAAAGGCATGAAGGAAGAAAACAGACAATTGTAGGATATTCCGAAGGGTATTTTTCTGTCTATAACTGGTGTTATTGAAAAGCATTTTGGAAAAGCAAATTTTTTAAATCACAGTGTTAGAACACAGCCAGACAGCTTCTTCAAACTGCCCACATGTTATACAATGTTGAGTTTCTCACTTATTTAGTTTCAAAAACCTTCACAGAAGGATTTACAAAAAAACCTGAAATGTGTGCCAAACAACAGCCATTTATTTCTGACTACTCAATTACAAGTTGTCTTTAGGTTTCCCTATAGTGTTTTTCCTTTAGATGGCATTGCCACAACCAGATAACCCTTCCTGAAAACAGGAATTCTGTACATATAACCCCATGCTACTAAACTGTAGCATCCTTCTAGAACCTTGTAATGGCTAAATAATAATTGTGTATACAGAATAATTTTCAATGGTCCAAGACCTTGTCAGTAACTACAAGGGCAGCAATGATAGAGGAAGCAGTGAAAAAAATCCTACCTGTATGTGTAAAATAACATAAATATTCTATAGAAAACATAAATTCAGTTGCCTTCTTGTCAGGGGCGGTCTAAGGTAATTTTAAATGGTAGGCGAACATTATTTTGGCGCCCCCCCCAAAACATTATTTTGCCCCCATGTAAAACAAATATACAATTATAATATCACAATACCATTAGTAGTATTATATTGTATCAATGTATATACAATATATTATACCATACTAATACTATATTATATCATAATTATATTATACTACATTACAATATAATTATATTATAATATATTGACATTATAATATAACATTCTATTATATTATTATTATAAAATAATAAATAAAATTATCCTCTACTAAATATTTTCATTACTCCTATAAAACTCAACCCAAAATAAAGTAAAATAAAATATTTTATATTACTATTTTGTACAATACCACTATACTGCAATATTGTTTGTAATATTACATGTAATATAAAATATATCATTATTCTATTGTTATATTGTATTTTTATTATATTGTATGACAATATTAAGCAGAACTGTATAATAATCAACAAGAAATGCAATGTAAATGCATCAAAATCAGAATATATTACCTACTACCCGTCTCATAATTCATAGGAGTCTCCCATAAGTCCAAACTTAGGATCCCAATGTAAATGTAAATAGAAAAACAGCCAAAATGTTCAAATGAGGTCGAATACAGGCAGCACGGCCTGGGCAAACTTGGGCCCTCCCTCCCTCTAGGTGTTTTGGACTCCAACTCCCACTCCTCATAGCCTCAGGCCCCTCAGGTCTAGCCAGAAATAGAGCCAAAGAAGGGAAGGAGGGAGAGAAGAGGTCACAGAGGAGGATTCATTCCTTCACTTACACTTCCTTCACTGATTCTTTTCTCCTTCCCCGCAAATGTGCGCGCGGCGGAGACAAAGGGAGAGGGGAAGCACTCCCTGCCTGCCCGATAGGGAGTGCTTTGCTTACAGGCTTCTGCGCAAGGGAGCTACTGGGCATGCACGGAAATTTTCGCACATGTGCAGTTGCTCCTGCGCTCAACTTCAGCTCCGGAGCAACTGCGCCTGCGCGAAAACCTACGTGCATGTCCAGAAGCGGCGTCGGAGCGCACAAGGCCGGGGCCCAAAAGCAGGCAGCTGTGGCACTGTCTGAGGAACATTGGCAGGGCCAGGATGGTGCCCCATGCAGCCAGGATGGCGCCCCCTTCCCAGATGGTACCCTAGGTGGCCGCCTACTTGGCCTACCTGTAGGACCGCCCCTGCTTCTTGTATACCTTCATATGGATCCTTCCCTCTTTCACAGTCACTGGTTCTACTTGTCCTTCTTTTAAGTGGAATGAAGATTACAAAATGGGGGCTGCTGAAAACTGATAATATCAGCAAGAAACATTTTTAAGACCAAAGAAGGAGTAATCACCATTGTTTGAGGTTTTTTTTTCTTTTTCCATTCTTCAGGACAGATTTTATCTTCAGGGTCAAAACACAATCTCTTCTTATAAAAGGTACCATGCTCATATTTAATGCCCTCAGGCAGGGCTAAAGTCTGTTCTCTGAAAACTGGCAAAGCAGATACAAGACAATCAATGTAGATACTAAGTTAGATGGACCAGTGGTGTTACTTGGTACAAGACAGATTTTCTGTTCTCATCCAGAGGTCTTTGCAAGAAGACTCCTTTCAGTGGCCATCTTTCTGACTTCTCCCTGCTATCATAAGACATCTCTTCTGATGCAGAAGTATCTAAGTATGGATACCTGATCCTTCTTTTCTTAGTATAAAAATAATGCAAATGGCACCATGAATTACCACAGGATTAATCTGAAAGGTATAAACAGGAAAAATCCTTGATGGTATCAGCAGCACATTGCTGGTTGTCTCCAGCTGCATTCTTTAGGGAAAGCACCTTCTGATTATGGTGTGGTTCTCTTTTAATTTGCGAAGAAACCTGAAAGGAAGAAATAAGTGGATACATTGAGCTGATGCAGTCAGGGTTTTACACTTCTCAAGTGTTTTCCTCTTTGCTGCTCTCTTTAATCTCCTCCTTTCTGCGTTTTCAATTTCTTTTCTAAATGAACTCGTTGTCCATGTACTCACAAGTCCTGAATCACAAAATGGGAATTATTCCTCTAATTGACATCTAAAGCATTAACGTAATCCAACTGCAGGTAATTCCATCATGATTATGAAGAAATCCATTGTTGCTACCCTATTCCAGTCAGGATCAGAACACACCATGCTCCCCCCCTTTGAATTATCACTCTGAACATGTTATAGACACTGTTTAGTAATCAGGACTTGTTAGGAAATAGAAGATTGCAGTAGCTGGTGTGCATTTCTTCCTTTGCGTATAACATTAGCATGTGGATGATGTGTAGATGATATGGTGGGGAAAAGCATAATCAGGCAGTACTCATAGGAAAATTTAATCTAATGTAATATCCAGTTGTTGCTATGGGATGTCTATCATTCACAAAACTGTTTCATCAGAATGAAACAGATCAAATTGGTATTTCTGAGGCAAGAGAATTGTTAAATAAATGTGGTTTCCAAAGTTGTTATGTGTCATTGGGTGATTTACGATAGCACGTAACAACTATCCACAGTGTCTTTGCTAGATCATATTACATTCTAATGCTTTCCCAAGGGCAGTCTACTTTGCCATTTCTGATGCAACTTTCCAGACTCCAAGACACAGATATAAGGAATTAAAACCATGGCATGGAAGTCATACCAAATATCGCTAATCAGCCTTGCTTGCTAATTAGGCAAGCATCTAATCAAGACCCTATCTTTGTGTTGTTTCTCTCTATTTGTCTTCTGAGCCTCAGTGGAAGCTTGTTGTATTTATTGAGCAGTAAATCAACAATAATGTGCCTGAAGCCAGAACATGTTTTTTAATTCTTTATTACTATTTCAATGCAAGTGCCTTTCCAGGTAATACAATTCCCTGCTACATACCCGTAGCAGTGGGGATAGCTTGCAAGCAGAATGTTAAAAGGAAATGAAGTCTGACCGGCAGGTAACTTTGTTTGCATCTTCTTGTTAGAGAGAAATCACAAGAATGGAATTTATACCCAAGCAACTTCAGTTGTAGAATAAATTGCAAGATCCCAGCAGACTTCAGACTTTCGGTAAATAATAAAAGATAGAATGATAAGAAACAACTTCAAAGAATTGATTTAAGTAATTAATATATTGATGAACAAGGCCGGGCCTCCAATACTTTGTGGCAAATTGAGAAACCTACTACAGAGAAAGGAGCTCTTCACCTTCAGTTCTATCACTTTGCTTTAATTCAAGCAGGTGTCTGCATAAACTGACTTTATGGGTCATACAGGTATAGACCAGGGCTGTCCAACTTCTACCGGACCTGTGGCCGGAATTCCAGTTACTGATGACCTGGGGGGCCAAAGGGTCTGCCTCCGCCCCCGGCTCCGCCCCCTCCCAGGCTCCACCCCAGCTCCGCCCCTCCCCCGCTCCGCCCCGGCTCCCCCCCCCCCTGGCTCCACCCCTGCCTCGCCCCTCCCCTGGCTCCGCCCTCTCCCGCCTTGGAGGTGTCTGTGGAGGACACCGGGGCTTTGACTTGGAAATAGAGATGAACACCAAAATCCCAGTCTCAAGTTCCAGTCCCTGCTTTGAACTGCATTATATTGCAGTGTGGACTCAGGGCCCTTCACACAGCCATATAACTCAGAATATCCAGGCAGGAAACCCCACAAAACCTGCTTTGAACTGGATTATATTGCAGTGTGGACTCAGGGCCCTTCCACACAGCCATATAACTCAGAATACCTGCTTTGAACTGGATTATCGGAGTCCACACTCATATAATCTGGTTTAAAGCAAATAACATGGGATTTTATTCAGATGTGTGGAAAGGAAGTCAAATAAGAAGCCAGGGCCCTTCCACACAGGCCTATAACCCTGAATGATACGGCATAATATTCATTCTGCCTCTGCTAATAATAATAATAATAATAATAACAACAACAACAACAGGTTCCTGGAGTAGGAGACCTCCAAGGGCCAGTCCAATCTCCTACTGCCATAAGGGGAAAATACAATCAAAGCATTCATCACAGATGACCATTCAGCCTCTGATGATGATAATAATAATAATAATAATTACAATGGGTTCCTAGAATAGGAGACCTCCAAGGGCCATCCAGTCCTACCTCCTTCTGCCATAAGGGGAAAACACAATCAAAGCATTCCTCACAGATGACCATTCAGCCTCTGATGATGATGATGATGATAATAATAATAATAATAATTACAATGGGTTCCTAGAATAGGAGACCTCCAAGGGCCATCCAGTCCTACCTCCTTCTGCCATAAGGGGAAAACACAATCAAAGCATTCCTCACAGATGGCCATTCAGCCTCTGATGATGATGATGATAATAATAATAATAATAATTACAATGGGTTCCTAGAATAGGAGACCTCCAAGGGCCATCCAGTCCAATCTCCTTCTGCCATAAGGGGAAAACACAATCAAAGCATTTCTCACAGATGACCATTCAGCCTCTGATGATGATGATGATAATAATAATAATAATTACAATGGGTTCCTAGAATAGGAGACCTCCAAGGGCCATCCAGTCCAATCTCCTTCTGCCATAAGGGGAAAACACAATCAAAGCATTCCTCACAGATGACCATTCAGCCTCTGATGATGATGATGATAATAATAATAATAATAATAATAATAATAATTACAATGGGTTCCTAGAATAGGAGACCTCCAAGGGCCATCCAGTCCAATCTCCTTCTGCCATAAGGGGAAAACACAATCAAAGAATTCCTCAGCCATGTTGAATCAAACCTAAACTCTCATGAGAGCAACAGAAAGTACTGAACCTTGAGTTTGGGAGTTGTAGTTCTCCTCCATCCAGAGAGCACTGTGGACTCAAATAATGATGGATCAGGACCAAACTTGGCACGAAGCCTCAGAAGAGGAGGAAGCCGGAAAGGGAATGGATGAGCACCCCCCCGTGCTCTGAACTCGGCCCCGCCCCTTTTTGCTCTGGCCACGCCCCCTCTCGCTTGGTGCACTCTCTCCTTCCCTCTTTCTTTCAAGTGGTGGAAGGGGGAAGGAATGAAAGGGGGAAAGAGAGAGAGAGATAGAGGAAGGGAGGGAGAGAGGGGGGAGGGAGGAAAGTAGGAGGAGGAGGAAGGGAGCCTGCTCCTCCTCCCTGCCCCGCCCCTCACCCCCCCCCCGCGAAAAAAATAAAAAATATTCAAAAAAATATTCCAAAAAAATATTCCAAAAAAATATTTTAATTTTTTTAATCTTAAAAAGCAGATATCTTGCAGGAGGGTAGGGGGCCGTGGGGAAGTGGCTGGGGGGGCCATATATGGCCCGGGGGCCACCAGTTGGGCAGCCCTGGTGTAGACTGACCAGTTGCTTCCCACAGAATGTTTGGGCCATTCCCAGGATAAATTAGTATGTGACACTGAACATCCATTTCTGTTGCTACCTGCTTCTATTGATCTGACTTACACAAAGATGTTGGCAACTACTTTTTTAAAAGAAACATTTGTCATGGGAAATCCCTCGCCAGCACTTATAGAATAGTGATGGCTGCTCTGGAGGTTTTTAGCCTACCATCTACAAACATATTACCAGTTAACAGGTAGAGCTGGTTTGGGAGGGAGAGAATCAGATGACTAGTCAAACTAACCAATCAACTAGCCATTAGATCAGGAGTGGTCAGTGAGGCCAGTGAACTGCATGTGCTTCCCTGAACCCCACTTTTACCCCCTCCTACAAGCTCAACAATTTTAAAGCAAGGTGTCAGCAAAATGTTAGCAACTTCTAGTCTCAAAACCATTTTAAATTACATAAATGAATGTAAATGAAATGTTTAATTCGAGATTTTATCTGTGTTTTTATCAATTTATGTAAGCCGCCCAGAGCCACTGGGAGTGGCGGCAGATAGAAATTTGAATAAATAAATAAATAAATATGTGAAAACAACCCATATCTGAAAACAGCCCAAAACCCATCGTTTTATGCCTTCAAGTTATTTCCAACTTATGATGGCCTTAAAATGGGGTTTTATTGGATGGCTTTTTTTTGTTTTGGGGAGGTAAGTTCCATTGCCTATATCTGAGGTTGAGAGAATGTTTCTTGCCCATTGTCACTCAGTGGGTTTCCATGGTTGAGTAGAGATATGAACCCTGAATTCCAGAGTTGCAGTCCAACAATGAAGTCATTCTACCATGTTTGGTCCCAGGACCCCTTATTATTTCCAAATAGTACTTTCTTCTCACCATTTGAGAGGAACTGCAGAGAAGAACAGAAGTATTTGGCGTGCTATGCAAGATGCAACTTGAAAAAGTATGTGAGATAAACGGGCCTGGCTCCCTTCTGCATTAGATTTATTGCCAAAGAAACAAGACTCAATGGCTGGAATAGTCTAGTTGAAAGCATTTAGTAGATAGGTGGTAGTAATCATGGATGGCCTGGGAAAATGTTTCAATGATGCATAGCAACAAATGGCATCTACATTCTCCATTCTAGTGAAGTTTTAGAATAACCAGAGCTACCAAGTTTAGTATATGTCTTGGATTTCGGTCTTCTTCCAGTATCGTGCTAATACGATTCTGGCCGCCGTGAGGATGTAACAAAGCAAGATTTCCGTAGTTTTTTCCATTTTGTGGGGTTCTATAATATTTAAAAGAAACAATTCAGATTTTTGTTCAATTTGCTTCCCAAATATATCTTGCACCAGTTTGTGTACTCTGCCCCAGTAATGTTTTACAGTGTCACAGGTCCACCACTGGTGGTAAAAGGTGCCCCTATTCTTTTGGCATTTCCAACACCTGTCATTTGTATTTTTGTACATTTTCGATAATTGGGCTGGGGTTATGTACCATCTGTACATGAGTTTCGCATGGTTCTCCCTCAGTGTGTATGCATACATATATTTTGGTATTGATTTCCACATCTTTTCCCAATTTTCCAATGGTATGTTATGTCCTATGTTATCATGCCATTTTACCATATATTCCCTTATGGGAGCTTTTTCGTATCTATCTGATAGGATGTATTTGTATAGCTACTTACTTTTTTCTTATCTGAAAGTAGCAAAATCTTTTCCCCTATCGATGTTGTTTCTGTCCATCCCACTGTTTTATCTGTTTGATATATCTTTCTCACTTGGGTATATTGAAACCAATTTAGTTTACCTTCACATATTTCCTCTCTACTTTTTAGGGTCATGGTGTTATGCTCCTTCTTTAATAGCTGTTTATAGTTTGGCCATCCCCCTTTTTCTGCCTTCGTGATCTGTGCTGCCTCAAGTGGGGAGAGCCATAGCGGTAGTTTTGGGGTAATTTTTTCCTTATACTTCTCCCAAACTTTAAGTAGGGGTGCTCTTATTATATGGTTTTAAAAGTTTTTTGTCCTGATGATATTTGTTGTAAAACAGGTAGCCGTGCCATCCAAATCTCATTCCCCAGCTCTCTATGTTTAATAGTCCTCTGTCTTTCAGGTCTATCCATTCGCAGACATTTTCTAGGCAGTTTGCATCATAGTATGCAGCTAAATCCGGGAGGCCGAATCCTCCATTTTGCGGGAGATCTCGCAGAAATTTTTGTTTGATCCTAGCCTTTTTTCCATTCCAAATGAATTTGTTGAGTTCTGATTGCCATCGTTTTAAGATGGTTAGATTTTTTAATATAGGAAGGGATTGGAATAAAAAATTTATTCTCGGGAACACCTTCATTTTTATTGTTGAGATTTTCCCCATCAGTGAGAGGTTAAGTTTGTTCCAGGAGTTCAAGTCCTCTTTAATTGAGCCCCATACTTTTTCATAATTATTTTTTACCAATTGGCAATTTCTGGATGTTAAATAGATTTCTAAATATTTGACTTTTTTTGAGATAGGGATGTTAAATCTTTTTTCTATATCATCGCTTTCTTTTTTATCAATGTTTTTCACTAGAACTTGAGATTTCGTTTTGTTTAATTTAAATCCTGAAATTTGGCCATATTCCTCGATTTTCCTAATCCACTTTCCCATGTTTTCACTGGGATTATTTATGACGCAGACCATGTCGTCCGCAAATGCGAATACTTTGTAATTAACATTTTTGATTTTTAGGCCTTTTATCTCCTCGTCCGCCATAATATCTCTTATTAGAAGTTCTAACGCAAAGTTGAATATCAGGGGCGAGAGGGGGCACCCCTGTCTTGTACCCTTTTTGATGTTAATTTTTTTATCTTTGTCCATTTACTAGGCATGAGAAAAAAGTTATGAAAATCAAAAGAAATCGTAAGTGATTCGTATGTAATGGGACTTTCTAGTTTATACGCATCACGGCAGCTAACCAGGAAGTAGACTTTCTTTTACGGTACTTGAGGCCAACAATTTGCGTTATGATTGTAATAAATTCTTAATTATTGTACTACGTACTCACTTCTCCCTGTCTTCTCCCCCTCATTTCCTTCCCGCCTTCATTCAGCTTCTTTTTCCCGCATTTCTATGGGGAACTGGAAGTGATGCTGCTGCTAGGCAATGCATTCTGGAAAGTGTAGTCCTCCACGCTTCTCCCCCCCTTCTCTTCCCCGTTGCTCTGTCTCGCAGGGGCCAACTTCTCACACACACACACACACGCTTTTCCTCCTCTCTCTCCTATGCTTCTCTGCCCCCTCCTCTTTCCTGCTGGCTTCTCCCCCCCTCCTTCTCTTCCCCGTTGCTCTGCCTTGCCCCATCGCACGGGCCAACTTCAGCCCTCCAGGTAGGTGTTTTGGACTTCAACTCCCACCATTCCTCACAGCCTCAGGCCTCTTCCTTTTCCTCTCAGCCTGGGCAAACTTGGGCCCTCGCTCCCTCAGGATCGGGGTGAGAGAGAGGCAGTGAGGAGCGAGGGGGGGTCCTCCTTTTTTTGCTGCTTCCAAGAATAGAATACCCCCCTCCCTCCCTCCTTCCCTCCCTCCTTCCCTCCCTCCTTCCCTCCCTCCTTCCTATTTGGAGAGTCCCATCTAGAATTCAGTGTGATTTATTCAAGTTTGGCCTACAACTCCCAGAAATCCCAGCCAATTTACCATTTGTTAGGATTTCTGGGAGTTGTAGGCCAAAACCATCTGGAATGCGCATGCTCTGGCATACGAACTACTAACGAATTTCATTAGTAATTAAGTTACATTTTAGAAATTTTTGGAAACATTTTTGTAAGTCTTTTACTAATCAAACCCCCCCCCCCCATTTGATTTTAGAATCGCCATTTTTGGGTTCGAAACCATGCCTACCATTTACCATAATGTAGCCCTCTTGGGTCTTATATATTGCTCGCACTGCAGAAGTAAACCTATAGCCCATGTCCATTTCAACTAGGAGCCACTCAATTAGGTTCCAGCTTACCTGGTCAAAAGCCTTTTCAGCATCCAGGAATGTGAAGGCTACCTTAATACCTATATTTTTATCAACAAATTCTATTAAGTCTATAATTAGTCTGATATTTCTTTTCATCCTCTTTTTGGGAAGGAAACCCGTTTGATTATCTGATATCCAGCTGTTTAGGAATTTCTTGAATCTTGTAGCAAGGATATTAGTAAAGATTTTATAATCCAGGTTAAGCAGCGATATCGGTCTATAGTTTTGGACCTGGTTGGGGTCTTTCCCCTCCTTTTGGATTACTATAATTTCCGCTACCTTCCATGAGTCGGGGATCCTTTCTTTGATGATAATGCTATTAAATACTTTTTTAAGTTGTTGAGTTAATTCCTCCCTTAATGTTTTATAGTAGGTATCTGTGTAGCCATCCGGCCCTGGTGCCTTTCCTGGCTTTAGATTATTAATTGCTGTATTGATTTCTTCATCCGTGACTTCGGCATTTAATACTTCTCTGTCTAATTCTGAAGTTTTTGGTATTTTTTGTTTATTTAGGTACTCTTGGATTTTTTCTTTACTTATGTTGTCTTCACAATATAGTTTTTGATAGTATTCTGTAAATTGTGTTATTATCTGCTCATCTTTTGTATAAATTTTTCCCTCCTTAACGATTCTTATAACTGTATTTTTCTGTTGTTTCTTTTTTAATTGGTACGAGAGCCATTTACCTGGTTTGTTTGCATACTCAAAGTTCTTTTGTTTTAGGAATTTGTTTTTTTTCTATTTCATCCATCGTGATTAAATTTATTTGACTTTTAATGTACTTTATTTTATCCTCTATCTCTTTATTCTTAGAATTGCCTTAAAGTTTCATTTCGAGTCTATTTAGCTCATTTTGTAGATTATCCATCTCTTTCCTCTTTTTTTTCTTTAAATAGCTAGCTTGGGCTATAAAGTTTCCCCTCATAACGGCCTTACTGGCCTCCCAGATTGTTAAATTATCCATCACCGGTTGATCGTTTAATTGGAAATATTCCTTTAGCAAGTCTTTATTCTTTTGGACGCCTACTTCTGATTTTAGAAGGGACTCTTGTAGTCTCCATTTATAGTACCTTTTGCTCCCTTGTATAGCATAAAAAAATTGAGTTGCAAGGCTTCTGGCTGTAAGAGTTACGGTAATGATGATTATGCAGACCCAAAATGTATTAACCCCCCTCGATCGCCGGGTGAAGTTAACCCGTTCTTTGTTTTTTAAATGTCCTATGTCTCACCCTTGTGTTTCCCCGGACCCCTACCCTTATCCCCTATCCCACTATCCAGCCGTATTGTGGAAGTCTGTGTAATTCTAACACAGACGTGTTTGTGTTGTTTATGTCAATGTTATTTTTAACAATAAAAATCTTTAATAAAAAAAGTTTAGTATATGTCTTAAAAGTGCTGCGGTTGTCTCTTGCTATACTTGACAGTAACAATATAACAGTAACAATTACCAGTTTTTGCCTTTTCTATGATTTTATCTGAAACTGCTGCTTCATCATTCTAGTGGAAGGGCTAGATTTGTTAGAAATGGAGATGATGTAAAGGGCATTGGTGTCACTTCCATTCCACATTATATTTGGGTGTCCTACAGAGTTTCTGTCAACAGAAGATATTTCAGTCCTCCTTCACCCAACTCTGAAAATAGCCACTATCAACTCTCTCTAGCATACAAGCCATATTGCGAGATTAAGTACATGCCCAGAATTGTCCCTAACTTTGATGTTAAGCGGGCAGAACCTCTTATCATACACACAACTCTATATGAATTAGAGGTGATAAAAATAGTATTCAGAGAAACTCCTGGTTTTTTTCATACATAGAAAGATACAACATCTTAAAAATACTAAAATATGTGTTACATATAGCTTTATTTAAGTTTTTGAAATTTGATTTTCTGGATTTTGAACCTTATATATGATAAGACCGAGTTATATGGTAGTTTCATTTTTTCAGTCTTATTCTGACTTGTAATCTGTTTAATTTGCTAACTGAGCAGTAATTGCTGAAACTTCATTTCTGACAACTGCAATTATAGTAATGTCAAGGGTGTTATACGCTTATATTTTCTATAAACAAATTGATGGGAAAATATGAAAGTTCAAGATTAATTTACAGATATTTCATATAATTTTACTACATATGTATTTTCATTGTTGAATAAATAAAATATTTAGGCAGTGATAAGGTCGACAGTCGTGTTCTGGGCATCACAATTCAAGTAGTATATTGACAAGGTGGAATGTGTCCAAAGAAGAGTGACCAAAATGATGAAGGTTTGGTAGCCAAGCCCTATGGGGAGCAGCCTAAGGAGCTGAGTATGATTTAGTTTGGAGAAAGAAAGGTTAAAAGGGGACATGATACAAATTAGACTTGAGTGCAGATCTGTTTTTAGCTATTTCCTTCAGCTACTTCAGAAGGCCATAACAGCGAGGGCACGGCCATCACAGTTTCTTGTCCATAATAGGACCACATGGCAGTCAATGGCAGTTACTCCTTCACATCACGGTTCAATCTTTTTGATTTTCCTTTATTTTCCTTTATTTTCCTGATTATTTTTATTTAGTGGTATTGAGTTGGGGATATGCGGGATGGATGGATGGGTTGTGCACATGTTTGAGGGCTTGGAGAGTTTTAGCTACTTTTTCTCCTTCCCTTCCCTCCTTCAGAAAGTACTTCTAAAAGATAAAATAATAGTAATAATAATAATAATTAAAAATATACATCACATAGTCCTTGGTGCTTGAGAAGTGTTCAACTTGTGATTTTGTGATACAAAATCCAGCTTATATATCTTGTTTGCTGTGGCATACTGTGTATTTGTATCAGTAAAATAATAATAAAAACAAGTACAACCCAGTTATTTCTCCTCTATAAAGTAGAAACAGGTTTAAGGAAGCATTAAACCCAAAGCAGAAAATATATTGAAGTGTGCCACTCCAGGCAGGGCCTGCAGTAGAGAAAAAAGAGGGCTTTTTAAAGGAAGCATGGAGTAAATAGTTTCAGGTCATCACTCTTCCTTCCCAGGGCCGCCTTAAAATGCCTTGGAAATCTGTATACGTGCTGCAGGGAGAGAGAGCATGCATATCTGCCTCTCCTCTAGAGTGGAAACAGCTTTTAAAAATCATTAAATCTGATCTCCTCTACAAACAGACAGAAAAGGATTGCAGAAAGAGTAGTATCTTAACTTTTATGCTTTTAATCCAGGTCTTAATGAAGGCTATAAGAACAAACAATGCCTTAAATCAGGGCTGTCCAACAGGCGGCCCTGGGGACGTACGCGGCCCCCAAGCCCCTTCCCTCCGGCCCCCTAACTTGTTTTAATAAAATACAAATTAAAAATAAAAAATAAAATAGAAAAATAAAAAATACCTACTTCCGGGTTTAGGCAAGCATTGTGAGACTACGCCAGCCACAGACGGGATTTAGAGGGAGGTCGAAATCCCGTCTGTGGCTGCGTAGTCTCGCAATAGCTGCCGAAATCTCGGGTCCCGCGGGATTTGCGGCCGGCCTGGGCGTGCGCCTCCTCCTTCCTCGCGGCTGCTTCCAGGCCAGCCCCCATTCCCTCAGAGAGAGGGAGGAGGGGAGTGAGGCAGGGAAAGCCCCTCCTGGCTCCGTCCTCTTCCTGTGGAGGGCCCTCGCTTCCCGTCCCACGGATGGGAGAGCCGCCGCGCCCGGCCTGAGCTTGGCTTCGACTCCAGTGGGGCTCTTTGGGGGCGGCGGTGGCGCTTTGGCCCTGTGGCGGGGCTCCCGCAGTATGGGTAAGGGCCTGGCTCGAGTGAAAGTGGAACGGTGGGTAAGTGGGGGGGAGGGGTCCCTCAGCGGCGGTTTCCTTGGCGATGCTTCCTCCCCCTCCTCTGCGCCCCCTCCTCCCCGCCCCCTCCTTCTTGTTGTGCTGCCTCCCCCCGCGTGCAGGGCGCAACGTGGCTTCCTTTGCGCCTGCCCCCGTGGCTTGTTTTCCCTTCAGGGAGGGTGGGAGCTCTTTGGGCCTCCTCCACCCGCCTCTGGGAAAGGAGGCCCCATCAAGCCCTGCAATGGCATTGAGGTGTTTGGGTTTTTTTTGGTGTGTCCCAATTTGAGTGTGGACTCAAATGACTCAAAGGTATTAGGAAACATTCCCCCAAATCCACCAGTGTTCCCATTTGGGTATATTGAATATTCATGCCAAGTTTGGTCCAGATCCATCATTATTTGAGTCCACAGTGCTCTCTGGATGGAGGTGAACTACAACTCCACAACTCAAGGTCAATTGTAAGTAAATTGGAGGCGGGGAGGGGGCGGAGCCGGGGGAGGGGGCAGAGCCAGGGGCGGAGGCAGACCCTTCGGCCCCCCAGGTGATCAGTGACCGGAATTCCGGCCCTAGGGCCCATAGAAGTTGGACAGCCCTGCCTTAAATGACAAGAAGGGAAGCCTAGGAAGTCCCCCTCCCCATAATGAGCTGGATAGGGTGCTCTCTTAACCCCATGGCTAAAAGCCAAGCTCCCTTGAAGGAAAACAGGAAAGGATCCCAGGAAGTGTCTTTCCTTAATCCCATTGCTGAAACCTAGTATCCATTGAAGGGGGGGAAATGAAGGGGTCCTATGAACGGAAAGGGGAGCCTCTTAAGTTTTTCATTGCTGCCAATGGGCTGGATGTAGCTGCATTTATCAGCTACAGGCAAAAAACAGCTATCTGGCTACCCATCCATTTTTGGGAGACATGCAAAAAAAGGATATGGTGGTCTACCGGTATCCGGCCAGCAGAAATAGATCAAGGTTCAGTTGAAATGCACAAGCCATTTTTTATGTTTATATATTTGAAAGGATGTCATATTGAAGGGGGCAAGCTTGTTCTTTTCTGCTCTAGAGACTAGGACATAGAGCAACAAATTCAAATTGCAGAAAAAGAAATTCCACCCAAATTTTAGGAAGAACTTCCTTATGGTAAGAGATGCTTGATAATGCAATATGCTTCCTCGAAGTATGATGGAGTTTACATCTCTGGAGGTTTTTTAAATAGAGGCTGCATAACCATTTTTCAAAGATGGTTTGATGGTGTGTTCCTGCATGGCAGGGAGCTGGAATGGATGGCTATTATGCTCTTTTTCCATTCTAGGATTCAACAATTCTTTTCTCTGTACTTCAAAGACTTAATCTGCAGAAACGTCCCTGGTAACCTAAGACACCCCTCCTGAGGAGTCTTGGTGTGGGTCTAGTTACAGTAGACATCCCTGCTAATTCCCTCCCCCCACTCTCTGACAACATGGAAATGGATTGTCATTTCTTGAGATGCTTTAGCTCCGGATTATCTGCAAGACAGTTGGATTACATAACCTACAAGGCCCCCAGAATTTGTCCCATTGATTTGAGTTTCTAATATGTCCCACTGATTTCTATTAACTTAGTTTCAACTGAAATGCATACACACAGCTAGTAGAAGCAGCAGAAATAATATCTTCTGCATAATTATTTTTGTTCTTAAATCATTGGAGCACTCTTTAAAATGGGTAGTTGCTGTTGTGGGAAGCAAACAAGAATAAATTCAATCAAATGTGGCCTACAATCTTGAATTTCTTCTCCCTTTCCTTCTATATTTCACACATAAAAGCATGCATGCATAGACATTCTTTTTTGCCAGCCTGAAAGCTCCTATGTTGTTTTACCCTGGAGCAAATGCCTGTTGCTGAATTATGAAGCACTGAAAATAGGGGTTTATAATGAAAATGTCATACCGCTATAATAACTTCCAATTCATGTTTCTACAAAATGTGCTGTAGATCAAGTATAATATAGTTCTGTTCCATTTTATTTTGTATGCCATTAGGTTGTTCTACTACAGCCATCGCTTCTTAAACTTATTCTAGAAGAATGGAATGAATCTTTATTTTGTATGATTGGATTTCAGCCAAGGGTTCTCAGACTTTGTCACTGTGAACTCCTAAGAGTAACGAAGACAGATGGAAAGCTGGTAAAGGCCAGGTAGCTCAAAGGAAGAGAAAAGAAGTCAGCTCAAGTGGGCCAATGCTAACCAGTATAGTTGGAAAAAAACCATTCCAAGAATTGACAAAATTGTGTATGATCTGTTGCTCCACAACACTATCAATCTGCATAGCATGTGCATTGCACACTGCAGAGGCAACTAAATTTCTATAAATAGTATGCCACAACCTATCAAAGGTTTTTTTAAAAAAATAATCAGAGAAATATCCATCATTACTATGATTGAAGAAAGAAAGGATAACTTGGAATATGGTTCTGGATAATCTCCATCATGAAAATACTACTTACTAGCAACAGTTCTTTCCAATATTATATCCCTTCTGACAAAGACAGCCAGCATGGTTTAATTGTTGGTTGAGCATTGAGCTACAATTCTGGTGACCAAAGTTCACATCCCTACTCGGCTATGGGAATCCATTAGGTAATCTTGGACAAGGCACACTTTTTAGCTTCAGAGGAAGGCAAAGTCAAACCCATTCTGAACAATTGTTGCCAAGAAAACCCCCAATAGGTTTTCCATAGAGTTGTTGTATGTCGGAAACAACCTATAGGCACATAACAACATATATTCTTTGTGATAGTACAGCTTAACTTCCTTCTCACTGTAGCACTTGGACTCTGGATAACCAGACTTCATTTATACTTCCATTAAAGCAGGACACCCTGCCCCTTGATTTAGAGAAATGATTGTCCCTGGAGGGTTGTAAGAACAAATTCCCCTTCATGACATGATACTTCAGGAGGATGGGAGAGCACAAGAATGAGTGGAAGATGCATATTAGTATTTTTAAAAGGATAGAAGAATGCTTCAGTCTCTGAGGACACTGAGGTTTGGCAGGGAGCTCCCTTAAGATGACCTTGCAGTCAAGGTTTGCTGGGGTGTGCTGCCAAAGAATTTCAGGAGGCTCTTGGGATCTTTGGTAATTTTTTATGCTTATACTGTCTAGTTAATTTTATGTTTATGTTGTTTACCTTGTATGTATTGACGATGTTACTTGGGTAGATAGAGTGGAATATAAATAAAGTTTTGGTGGTGGTGGTGCTTGAACAAATGTGTCCTTTGGAGGTGGTCAGGAATGGTCCCAGGGAAAGTTCTCACTGGGTGGCTTATAACTCAAGAATTATGATTATGATTATGATGGTTATTATACTTTATTTATAACTCGCCCTTTTCACCCCTATGGGGGACTCAGGGCGGCTTACAGACCATGACATACAATGCTGCATTACACATATAATAATAAACATGACATATCATTATTAAACAATTAGCATATCAGCTTAAATCTACAGTAATAAAAATAACATATCAATTGAACAATTCAAACATAAATACAATAAAACAGCTTAAAAGTTAAAAATTCAATCCCAACCAAAGTGTGCTGATGGAATTATTTCCTTACAGGTTAATTTTCCTTAATTGTGTATTTGTTTACAGTTTCTTACTGAAGTTCTAGAAATAAATAAACAAATAGGTCAGGAAACAGCCTTTTAGATCATATTTCACAGTGGGAATTTAATACTCCATTCAACATGGTGAAACATAGTTTACAATAAGTTGTCATTTCACTACACTATAGAAATTGATCTTGGGTTGTCGGTGTTGTGTGAATGTAAGTCATTTCTGACTTATGGTGACTCTATCATAGGGTTTCCTTGAAAGAAAAAAAATTCATATGAAGTTTGTCTTTTTATATATAGATACTAAGGGACTGTGACCTGATCAGTGGTTTCTGTAGCTGAATGAGGATTCAAATATTGATCCACAGGAGTCTTTATTCAACATTCAATCTACATCACACATTTACTTCTGTGGGAGGGAGAAGACGCGGACAAAGAGATCTGCCGAGGATAGGAAGAAGCCTACAGGTTGGGTACAGGGGCCTGGGGGGAGGGGGTCCCTGCACCCCTTCTCCACCAGTTTGCCCCTCAGTTTAGGGGTTGCGTCTGGCAGTGCCCCCACCCCCTTGCCTCTTGGTGCAGCCTGCCCGGTGGCCGGGGCAGGCCGCAAAGCCAGGTTACTGGCGCATGGCACCAAGGTCGCCTCACCGCAAGGTCTTCCATCCCCGGGAGGCCGGTGGGCTTCCTTTTTTCCTTCTGCCAGTGCCTTGGATGAGGCCGGTGGCTGCAGCCCCCTTTTTCCTTCGGGGCTTTTCTATTGGGATGGAGCGTGGGGCGAGGCTGACGACCGTGGGGCCCGGCTCCTCCCCCCCTCACCTGGCTTTTCCGCTTGGCACGCTCCTGCACTGGGCAGAGTAGGGGCTGTGGTCATGTCTGCGCCGGCCCAGCAGCCCGCTAGGCCTAGTATTAGGCCTGCTCGCAGGGGCCGGCGGAGTAGGCTTCTCTTATCTCAGGAGCGCAGGGTGAGGCCGGAGAGCCATGGCGCCCGGCTCCTCCCCCCACCCACCTGACTTTCCCGCTTGGTGAGCTACTGCGCCGGGCGGGACACGGGTTGGGACTATTTTTTCACCAGCCGAACAATCCTCTAGGCCACAGTTTGAGCCTGCTTGCGAGGCTGGATGGCCATGGCGCCTGGCTCCTGGCTCCTCTCCCCTCCAGCCCATCTTTCCAGCTCGGCAGCCTGATAGGCCCCAATTCTGCAGCCTGCTTTTTTGCCCACAGGCCTGTATTGTGGTTTGCTAGGCCTGCACCGGCCACCGCCATCTTGGCCGCATGACTGGCAGCTATTTTATAAGCACTGGGGCTATCTTGGCCGCATGGAGCTGCGGCCATTTTGTGGTCCCAGCAGCTGGTGGCTATTTTGGAGGAGTTTTGCCCTGTGGCCTCCCTATGTCACACAAGGGGGCAGCCTGCTGTATAGTTTTTCTTAAAGTTTTGAAAGCTTATGAAATCGGCCCTGGCTTTTACATTTGGTTGGAGATGGAACTCTGACCAGGCAAAGCACTACTTGCTCAACATTATAAAAGTATCTACATATGTATATACTAGGCCTGGGTGATCCACAAAAAAAATTGTTAAATACTCGCCTCGGATGTAGGGGGTGTGGCGCTTCATATCTGATAGACTTTCTACATTTTCAGTGGTTGTCTCGTAATTGAATCGGATGTACTTCCAAACTTCATAACGGCTTCGTTAATGGCGGATGCTGTTATGTTAAACCAGGAGCCCTATTAAACAAATGCGGCTTGGAATCACTTTTCTCCCTTCCCACGTCAGACTGACTTGAGAAGGAAGAAAAGTGCTTCTAACCCGGGCTTAACAGGGCTCTTGGCCCAGGTCCTTCTCTCCCAGGAGAGAAGGACCTGGGCCAAGAGCCCTGTTAAAGAAATGTGGCGACGGAAACTTCATAATTGATCAGCTACTTCTGGTTTCCCTCACTCTCCTCATAATCACTGCAAAAGTCAATTAATTAAGTTTTCATTATGAGTAAAGATATCGCCCAGGCCTAGTGTGTGTGTGTGTATTAATGATAATAAATAAAATAAATAAAATAATAAATAAAACACACACACACACACACACATATATATATATAAAGTATAAACATATACTTAACTAAAGGTTATTTGAACATAAAGTTAACACAACCTGACCAAAGATACCTAGGAGAATGTTAGTTTAATAATTAATGGGTAAATGTAGGTTTACCCAAGGAGGTAGCAATGGGTATGGCCACAAGTTGGGCTTTAAAACATGGTCAATTATTGTTTTTATCTGAAGTCTTTATACTGACAGTTTGGTAATAATTCTTTCCTGCAGGATGACTCCAAAGAAGAATGTGGGTGGTCCCAAGGGAAAGGGACCCACCATGAAGATGCCAGCTAAACACCCCCTGCCTCCCCCTGGATCATCATCTGAGAATGAGGGCATTTCTGCTGATGACCTTAAAGCCTTACTGGTGGAATTGATAAGTTGGAAAGGGAAAGGGGGCTGCCAGTTCGTGAGGCTGAGCCATGGCCAGCTAGGCGGCCTAACAGGGAATTCATGTTTAAAAATTTGTTGTCCCATGTTTCCTCTTTAGAATCAGATCAGTGCGCTAAGAGCCAATCAGGGGATTGGTCCAACCTAGCAGACCCACAACAGACCCAGTCTGAGAGCCCATTGTCGGATGTGCAGCAAGCCATGCCTGATCCAGTTACACCAGCTCAACCACATCCAGCTCCGGAGCCCACTTTGGTGGTCTCCAATGGTGGTCTCCAATCCACCGTCTGACTCTGCCAGGCCCACAACTTCTACAGGTATTGAAACTACACCTGTTTGTCAGTGGGATAACACCCAGGCACACAACACGACATCTAGCCAGACAGGTGTGCTGTTATCATCACCAGTGGGCTAGGCTCCTAGTGCCACCCCCCAAAGCACCTACTTAAGGACTTAATTGCTTCGGTCTCATAACCCATTGCCCCAGCTGACGATGCTGCTCCTATACGAAATGAGTGTGTTCCAAATTTAAGGTGTGCTATGCCTAATAGTTTAGGTGACTTAGCTGTAATTGACCACAATTGATATTTTGTCAGTGGTATTCCGTCTTGGTGGCAGAAAAGGTAACCAACTGAGGGTTGTGTAGTGTAACATAGCTGTAACTGGGCATAAATCATTTAGCAACTCTAACAATCTCAGGAAAATAAATTTATAAACATACTACTTTGGTAAATTGTATATTCCTCTGAGCTATGGGTTTTTTTTACAGAAATATAATACGGTAGCTAGTTATATATTCTCTTTTCTAGTTATGATTAGTGCTAACTCTAAAGCAGTCAGAGCTTCTGGTATAAATACATATGCCTTCAGTGCAGCCAATTTCCATTAGCATTACACAAGGCGAATAGAACAAGATTTTTCTTATGCCTGCCTGAAATCCAAGCTTATACATAGCTATTACATGATCATTAATTACATCAGCCACCTTAATTGAGCTGACTCTTCGTGTGTTTCTGCTGAAATCCAAGTTAATCAGCACAGATTATACAACAATACTAACATATACGAGGTCGTGTCCATAAGTCTGTGACTTTTTGAATTTCCCACCTCTTAACTGAAAGGGCAACACTGCTCCTGTCAACAGGCATCTGTCAGTTGACTCCTGTCAAAATTTGAACATGCTGTGACATTTAGTTTGTGTTTGACAGCCATCAATAGTAGACTACTGCGTGATTTGAGGAGAAAATGGAAAAAAGTGGATTTTGTGAGCTCATTAAGCATTAATTTTTGTGGAAAAAACATCAGTCAAACCAAGGCTAAGCTTGATGGGGACTCTGCACCATCAATTTCAATGGTAAAAAAGTGGTTTACTGAATTTTGTTGTGGCCGTACAAGCACGGAAGGTGCTGAACGTTCTGAATGCCCAGTTGAGATCTCTACACTCAAAACAAATGAAAAAATTCACAATATGGTGTTGGCCGATCGGAGATTGAAAGTGTGAGAGATTGTGGAAGCCATAGGCATCTCACATGGCTTAGTGTTTTCAGTTTTAAATTATCACTTGGGTATGATAAAGCTTTCTGCAAGATGGGTGCTACATTTGCTCACAATTGACCACAAACGCAATCATATGACAATTTCGCAGGAGTGTTCGGCGTTTTTCAACCGCAATATGGACAAGTTTTTGCGCCATTTCGTAACCATGGACAAAACATGGATCCACCACAACACACCTGAGATCAAACAGCAGTGAAAACAGTGGGTTTCTCAGGGTGAATCAGCGCTAAAGGCCAAGGTGGGTTTGTCAGCCAATAAAGTCATGGCAACCGTTTTTTGGGATGCACACGGTATAATCCACATTGATTACCTTCAAAAGGGTAAAACAATCAATGGTGAATATTATGCCAACTTATTGGGTCGATTTAATGAGGATTTGAAGGAAAAAAATGACCGCATTTGGCCAAGAAAAAAACGTCTTTTGCACCAGGACAATGCAAGGGTGCACACAAAATACAAATCTCAGCTCCACAAATTGCTCCCTTATCCACCCTATTCTCTGGATTTAGCCCCGAGTGACTATTTCTTGTTTCCAAATCTGAAGAAATGGGTCAAGAGATGAGGTACAGTACTTAAATTGACCCATGGATAAGTCAGCCCAAGTTTTTTGGGTTGATTCCTTAAGATTTCTATACTTATACATGATTACAGTATATAGGATATGTTCAGAGCTAAGAACTGAGGTTAGAAATGAAAGAAAATCTTGATTTTATTTGTCATCTAGACAAATAAAATCTAGAATGCTTGCACTAGATCTTTATTTAAATCTTCAATATATGTCTTAGTTCCCATTTTACCAATAAAACACATTTTCAATTTTTATCAGTGGATATAAGCAAAGGGGATACGAGACAGACATATTTGTTTGAACCATACAACATCACACATTTATTTGATATTCATGTGTTTTAGAACTAATAATATTCAACTTCACAGAATTTTAAAACTACTCTTATTCTGTGTTTTTATGAAGTGAGATTCCTACCTGAATGTGACAATATGTTACACAAAAGAATACTTTAGATATGAGGTCTTTGTTTTGGGGACAATAACCACATAATAGTAATTATCTTTTATTTCTGAAGCCAAGTGGAATTTTACTGTAATGTTCATGCGTTCCCATGCATGAAATAACACATAACATCTGTGGTAAGTGCTGCATTCTGTCACTTAAGAGGCATCTCCAGACTCCAGCCCTTATTATCTTGGTGTGATAATAACTTGGCAGGCAATTCTGACCCTTATCATGTAGCTGAACTACTGTAATACTCTGTGCTAGAAATGTTATAGCTTCTAAGGTCTGTATTAATTATGCCAAGACTATTGAACCTCTGCACATTCATTTCAAGTTAAGAAAGGCAGATCTCTTTATTCCCTAGGTGTCTGCATCTCTGCTGTAGTGTGGGAGCATAAATCCTCAAGGGCACATACTTTTAAATTCTGACAATGCAGATGCTCATAACACGCCACTAAGCTGTTCTGGTCTTTTAGTAGTAGCAAATTGGGATTTACTCAGTCTTCTCTAGCTCACTAAGAATAGAAAAGACATTTGCTGGGTCTAATTTCCTCATAAGGATATTTGCTTTACACCCCCTGAGAATGACAATTGAATGGAGTTATGTTATTCAAAGGTCTGTACACTTCTGTGGCTTGAACCTTAGTTTAGGAATAGAAAAAATCTCACACAGGAAAAAAATACTCAAATATTTTTGTGTATCTTCAAATTGTTTCCAACTTATGGCCCACTGAAACAAACCTAGCATGGGGTTCTCTAGGCAAGATTTGAATAGAGAAGCCCTGTCTATTCTATCCTTTAAAGGTGAGGTTCTAGCTACACTGACTATTTAGGTCAGTGTGAGTTTGCATCAGCCTGCAGGCAGCTATAAAACACACATAGTCGAATGTGGTTCAACCCAGGGGAAGCCACTTAACATGGCTGCAAAACAAGTCAAAATAACTCAGGGGAAAATCCAAATTCTGCACCATTTATGGTTTTTTTTCAATTGTGTAAAATGATGATTGTGTAATTAAAATGCATGAAGCGGAAGAAAAAAGATGAACATGTAACATAATAAATTTGGGGCATCGGATGTAAATGAATACCTGGAGAAAAATGTGGATCAAATACGTGAAATTTGTTTATGTAACATATTTTGCTTATGTAAAATATGTAAAACATGATAATGGTATCTAACCCCAGCTAAATCATCAAAATGTCAAAAAAAAAAAAAAGAGTTCCAATTATACTTGGTATTGCCAGGATACAGAATAATCTTTCTTCCATATATGGTGGACCTGCAAAAAAGCAAAAAGCTATTGGTCTTAGATTCATGATGTTACTTAAAATATTAAAGGTAAAATTTGTAATATCACCAGATTTTTTTATTGAGAATAAATTGGACAATATACATGGACTACTCCTTTGATATAAGAATGCTATTCAATCATACCTGAAAAAGGACAGAAGCTCTTCCAAAGGTTCCCAAACTTCCCCAAACTGATGATGACTTTAAAGGATAAACTAAAGGCATGCTTTGAGGGCTGCAAATCCTAGGAAGGCCACTGGACCAAGTGGTATTTCTGGTCAGGTGCTTAAAGACCTTGCCAACCAATTGGTCAGTGCTTTTACTGCAATCTTTAACCAGTCTTTATCTCAGTCTATTTGAAGGTTTCCATCATTGTTCCAGTATCAAAGAAGTTCCCTACCAGGAATTTTCAGGACTACAGACCAATAGCACTTGTTTCCATCATCATGAAGTGCCTTGAAAAACTGGTCTTTTCTTGCCTTTTATTTGCACTAGATAAACATCAGTTTGCATATAGAGCTAACAAATCGACAAAGGGTGCTGTAGCTATCATGCTCCATACTGCTCTGACCCACCTGGAACGACGGGGGAACTATTTGAGGATACTTTTTGCAGACTTTAATTTCACATTCAGCACAATCCTTCCACATAGACTGGTGTCTAACTCATGGAGCTTGAATTGCCATATTAAATCTGTTCCTGGATTATGGACTTACTGTCTGGATATTCCCAGAGGGTTAGATAAGATCATCATACCTCATCAACTCTCACTCTCAACACTGGGACACCACAGAGCTGTGTGCCGAGTTCTCTGCTTTTCACTTTGTACACATATGACTGTACTCCTGTCCACAAAATTCATTACCAAATTCACAGATGAAACAACCATGGTGGGGCTTATTTCTGAAGGATATGAGTCTGCCTATTGGGATGAGGTGGATCGGTTGCTCTTGTGGTGCAGGGACAATAATCTGGTTCTTAACATCAACAAGACCAAGGAGCTCATAGTGCAAAATGGCACTGTTCTGGCAGGCATTCAATCTATAACCATCCCTGGTTGGCGGATTTTGTGGAAACTGTTATATTCTACTGTTTTTATGTGCATTGTTTGTTGTTCGATATGCTGTAAACTGTCCTGAGCCAAATGGAAAGGACAGTATACAAATCAAAATAATAAATAAATACTGTAAATAAAATAGTGGACCATAGACCGAACAGGTCAGAAATTCAGCCATTGGTCATAAATGGAGACCAACTGGAGCAGTTGGCCAGTTTTAAGTTCCTGGGTATCACTTTGAAGGAGGATCTGACCTAGGGCTCCCATATGGCAGTGTTGGTTAAGAAGGCCCAGCAGACTGTACTACCTGAAACCAACTGCATGAAAAACTGTGGATGACTTTCTACCACTGTGCTATAGAGAGTGTCCTAACCTACTACAGCTGTGCATGGTTTGATAGTGGCAGATAGGAAGGCACTCCAAAGTGTCACTACTTCTGCACAGTGAATCATTGGCTGCCCTCTCCCCTTGTGGGAAGAACTTAATAATTCCTGCTACTTTAAGAAAGCTAAGAGCAGTCTTGGGGATCCATCTCACCTGGCATAATCTTTTTTGAATTATTGCCATCTGGCAGATGTATAGGGTGACAAAGGCAAGAACAAACAGACTGAAGGATAGCTTTTATCCTAGAGCTGAGGCTAAGTTGAACTCTGTGGTTTAGCATTGATATGGTTTTGGGGCTATGTGATTGGTGTGTGTGTGTGGGAGGTGGGGTGGATGTGTTGTTTTGTGTTGTGTGCAGGAGAGGGTATGTAATTTCATTTTGCAATAGCACAATGACAAATAAAGCTATTCTTTTCTATTCTATACAATATTTAAAATGAAGAAAGTTTCTAACCAACATAAGCATACCAGTATTTTAATGTCAAATGTGGGCCTGCTTTTGGATGATGAGGTACTCAAGTTAATTAGGACTCTTGTTGTGTGTAAAGGGGATTCTCCTTTGTCTTCATCTGAGGCTGAGATAGTATGGCTTAGCTAAAATTACCCTTCCTTTTCTCTTCTCCTCCCTTCTTTTTCTCTCCTTCCTTCCATCCTTTCTTTCCCTATCTCTCCCTCCCTCCCCTCTCCCTCCAGAGGTAGAGCAAAGGGAATGGGGTGGCATAAAAAGAATGGGATGGAGTGAAGGCGGGTGGGAGCTGGGCAGCACAAAGGGGGCAGGATGGCATGAAAAGGATGGGGCAGAATGAAGGGGATGGGTTGGAGTGAAGGGGTAAGACAAAAGGGATGGAGCAGAATGAAGTGGAACGAAGGGTATGCCCGTGCGAAGGGGATGGTAGCGGCATGGAAATGACTGGGGGACAGATGCCTTAGCATGCCACATTCGGCCCATGGGCCAGAGTTTGAGGCCCTATGCACTTAAAAGATTTTTGATGCCCCTCCCTAATATAAAATATAAAGATGATTACACTGTAAAATAACGTATTTTTCAATATGAAACAAAAACTTAAAGTAAGATGGAAATATATTTAATTTTTGTATATTTCCATCTTATTTATATTTGAAAGGTTTTTCCTATTTTTTCTAATTGCAAAGTATTTTATTATGGGAGTCCCTTTTTATGCACAATTTGCTGTATTTACACCATACAGTAAATTCAGGAATGAAAAATTTCTATTGTGTTCCCTCACCTTTCCCTTGATGCCCTAAATACATGCTTATTTCACTCAATGGTTCATCTAGCCCTGGCAGAATCAGATTGCTAGTAGAAAAGATCAAATGTGTGTTTTTACCTCTGCCTCTTATAAGCAGATTCCCTAGGCAAAATATAAGACACTTGACTGTCCTATGTCCTTTTCTTTGCACTCTCCTTACAGAGTCATATTTCCTAGGGCAGCCATAACAGGTGACTCTCCCAACTAATCATTTGGTAATCTGATGACTTTATCTTCTTATAGCTCATGTCATTCTGCTATGAGACAGATCCAAACCATGTAAACATTTATCATGTCATAATGTGCAACTACCTAGATTGAGATTTTGCATATTTTAGGGATTAAACCTCATATTCTGTTGCAAGATATTCTTCTCAGTCCCTTAAAAGCATAAATGCTTTCCTGTCAGCAAGAGTTATGAATTTGATATGTCCTGAATACATAAGAGCCATTTTTCTAACAAAAATTCCAGTGCTATTGTTGGGCCCCACATGACTGTAAACAGGCCAAGAGCAAGTCATGATGAATAGCAACAACTCCTGTTAACTATTCATTTCACTGACATCATCACACTAAGCTTTCAGCATCTTGCATGGATTTAGGAAGTAGAGCTTGGTTCACAACAGATAGAAGAAACATATGGTGAATTTTATTAGTCTTCTGTGGCAACTTGACAATCCCAGGGGCTGTTGTGATTGCTTTCTTTGCCATTATATCCACAGTGGTGTAGGAACCATGCCTAGCGAAGTGGAGTGATGATGAAGATGTGGATTATCCTTGCATGCAGAAGGTATATTATGCAGTTAGATGTTGCTGACACACTGAGAAGAAAACTCAGACAATAAATGCCAGAAAGCATGTAAGCAGCAGGAGTGGGCAAGAGTGCAGTCCTGGTAAAGTGCTCCAAAGTGAAAATCAAAGCAAGGAAATAAAGCAAACACTGGTCTGGGCATTTTAATCAGGCACCTGGAGCAAAGCTAGGACAGGAATGATAAATCTATGACTATGTTAGAGCAGAGTGCACTGCAGTTGATCAGGTCAATGTTTATGTTAACTGTGGTGGAAATCATTGTGCGCTCACCTTTTACACATGCAAATGAATTAGCATCTTAGAACCTGTGACTAATTTATGGCAAAGCATGTAATCTTACTAACAGTTCCAGTGGTAAAGTATACACTTTTTTTAACAATCAAAGATTTAGATATAGCATTGTATGAGTTTGCTTCTAACATTGCAATTAGAAATTATTTGTTCACAGAAAATGTGGTGAAATATGTCCAAATTCTATCATTGTTATCAGTTGTTTAACCACATTTATGTATTTAACACATCTGATGATATTCACGTCAAAATACCCTAGGCTGGTATTTGGATTCTAGCAGCTGAAGTACAGTTGTGCTGCCATAATTGAGGTTTTCACTTGTGGATTTAATTATTCACAGACATTAGAAATGATCTCTCTAGGAACCTCTAGGTTTTCTGGTGTGTCTCTATTGTTAACGTCCTGCAGTGATGCTGGAGGACCAAGAGATTTCCAGAGAGAGCAGGATTTTCTCTGGGATTCTCTAGGTCCTCCAGTTGGATTTTATGGTTAGCTTCAAGTAGAAGCTGGCTATAGAGTCATGCTAAAAGATCTAGAAATTCCTAGACAGGTGTCCTCTCAGATAAAAAATAATGGCACTTTCTTTATTCACAGTATTTCACTTTCACAGAGATTCTGCACCCCTAAGACAAGTGAATGTGGAGGGCTGACTGCATACCGATTGTGTACCTTATTTATGCATGCACAAATCTGTATAATCAGCACCCTATTTCCTTATTATTATAATATTTATTTATTTATTTTGGACATTTGTATCCTGTCCTATCTCGACCTCCATAGAGAGACTCAGGGCGACTAACAACCGGCACATCATGGTGGCCACAACCAAAAGCATAAATATACAATTTAAATAAAAACAATATAAAAATGGTATAGAAACATTAAAACAGTCGCCGATTTAAGTCATCATACTAAAAGCAGTATGTCAATTCCATTGAAGCTGTAGCTTTGCCAGCAGGTCAGCCTAGTTTGCAAAGGCCTGATTCCATAGCCAGGATTTCACTTGTTTCTGAAAGGTCAGGAGGGACAGAACAGATCTAATTTTGCTTGGTAGGGAGTTCCACAGCCGAGGGGTCACCACATAAAAGGCC
This sequence comes from Anolis apletophallus, assembly GCA_030556195.1. Lineage (NCBI taxonomy): Eukaryota > Metazoa > Chordata > Lepidosauria > Squamata > Anolidae > Anolis > Anolis apletophallus. The sequence continues at coordinate 64,725,378 of JARBWK010000006.1, forward strand.
CTGTCCCTTGTCCCCACCAAACGTGATTGCAATGATGGGGGGGGGGGGAAAGCGGAGCAGAGCCTCCCCGGATGATCTTAGGGTCCTAGGTGGATCGTAGCGGGAGATATGTTCAGAAAAGTAAACTGGGCCAGAACTGTTGAGAGCTTTATAGGCCAAAGCCAGCACTTGGAAGCTAATAGGCAGCCAGTGGAGCTGGCGTAGCAAGGGCGTTGTGCATTCCCTATACCCCGCTCCGATAAGCAACCTGGCTGCTGAGCATTGGACTAGTGGGAACTTCTGGACAGTCTTCAGAGGTAACCACATGTAGAGTGTATTGCAAAAGTCTATTCAGGATGTAACCAGAGTGTGGACCACCATGGCCAAGTCAGACTTCCCAAGGTACAGGCGCAGCTAGCACACAAGTTTTAACTGTGCAAAAGCTCCCCTGGCTACCACTGAAACTTGGGGTTCCAGGCTCAGTGATGAGTAACCTCTTCAAGCACAGGCTGTAACCCTATGCCCTGTTCATCCTTGCAACTGACCAGGAGAACCTCTGTCTTGTCTGGATTTAGTTTCAATTTGTTCACTCTCATCCAGTCCGTTACAGCTGCCAAGCACTGGTTCAAGACTTGAACAGTCTCCTTAGTAGCAGGTGGAAAGGAGTGACAAAGTTGGACATAATCTGCGTACAGATGACACCTCACCCCGAAACTCTGGATGATCTCCTCCAACAGCTTCATGTAGATGTTAAACAACATAGGGCACAGTACTGAACCTTGTGAGACCCCATAGTACAATGGCTGTGGGGCCAAACAGGTGTTCCCTAACAACACCTTCTGGGAGCAATCCTCCAGGAAGGAATGGAGCCACTGTAAAACCGTACCTCCAAGGCTCATTCCTGCGAGGTGTCTAAGAAGGATACCGTGGTCGACAGTATCGAAGGCCGCTGAGTGGTCCAGCAGAGCCAACAGGGACACACTCCCCCTATCTAGCTCCCGGCGTAGATCATCCACTAAGGCAACCAAGGCTGTCTCAGTACCATGTCCCAGCCTAAATAATCTGCACCGGATCTAAATAATCGGTGTCTTCCAAGAATCCCTGGAGTTGTGAGGCCACCACATGTTCCAGGACTTTGCCCAAATAGGGGAGATTGGATACTGGCTGATAGTTGATGAATTCAGTGGGGTCCAGTGATGGTTTTTTCGAACAGCAGTTTTATAACAGCATGTTTTAGGCAGGCCAGAATGTTGCCTTCCCAAAGGGAGGCATTAACCACCACCTTCATCCACTCTGCCAAACCTTTAAAAACACGTGTTTCCAGGCTGTTGCTTACTACATCTGTTTGCCACCTCAGGAGGAGAAGGAGGAAGTCCTGCTGCTTCTCTCTATCCCCCCAAGCCAGCTAAGTGGAGAAAGAGCATGGAGGAGGAGACTTAAAAAAAACACCTGTCTCCTGGCTGTTGCTTACTACATCTGCTTGTCACCTCAGGAGGAGAAGGAGGAAGTCCTGCTGCTTCTCTCACCCCCCCCCCCCTCCAAAAAGGCAGCTAAGAGGAGGAAGGGGATGGAGGAGACTTTAAAATCACCTGTCTCCAGGCTGTTGTTCCTGCACTTGGTCCAGTCCTTTTGCAGTCACCTGTTGCAGTCAGCCTTAGCCATTGTTCTGGCTGCTGTTTTGGCTGCCTGCTGCGCCCTGACTTGGGAGGTTGGGGGCTTCTGCTACTCGGATGCTACGGTGTGTGGTTTAGCTGCATGATATCAGGTGATCCAGCCCTGCTCCCTGTCTTCTACCCACTGCCTCTCAACCATCTGGGCTGAAGCTCCCTCCTACCGCGCCCCACCCGCCCACCTCTTGGCTGCTTCGCTGAACTGGGAAGTGTCTATAAGTTGTCTTACCATGCCAGGAGGCGGCAGAACACAGAGGAAGATAGAAATCTGGGTGGACATTGCCATATTGGAGGGCTGGGGCAATCGGGGGCGGAGAACTGGGAAGACTCTATGTTGGGCTGCAGAGGCACATCATAATCATATAATTTAGATCATTTTGTCCATCTGAAGATTTGGAGATTTCCACCAAGAGAAGGTATTTCCCATTCCAGCTGCAGGGAGTCAGCGATGTACCCAGAAGGAGTTGTTGAACGGCCCCCTCCTGAACTTGGGGACGACACCCGCCATTTGCCTTCCCTGTTGTGACGTCCATTTGCCACTCTCTTCACTGGGTCTTGTATGAGCACCTTACCAGCACCTTGCCAGCACTTTAAGTCAGCCGTTTAGTCATTGCTGTTGGAACTTCTTGATCCCATTGATAGTTTATTGGTGAACTCCATAAATTATAACTACTACCTTAGTTTTCTATCTCATAGACAAACTCTCTCCCTGCACTTTATACTACACTCTCTCCCAGCACTTTTTACTTATACTGCTTCTGTTATTCATGCTGCTATTCCCCTGGCACTTTAAACCAACTGCTGCATTTTATATCTTGCACTTTATATTTATAATGTCCTTGTATAATGTCCAAGGGGATGGCAGGAGGTGGGAGGGGGAAAAGATATATGGGATAGTAGGAAACAGAGGAGGAGAAATGCCATCAAGTTTTGAGACTGTAATTGGACATCAATCTTTAACTCTTTAACATCTGAGCAATGGGATGAGGGTGGGCAAGGGAGGGGCAGGAGTTGGGGGGAGTTCTGATGATCGGGGGGGCATAGAAGTGTACTCTACATCCTGTCCTTTCATTTTGTTCTAAAGTTTTCTGTCACATTTGAAAAGGCATTTGAATCTAACCCATGAAGCAAAAAAAAAAGATTGGTGACACCATTTGTGGGAAGAAATGAAACTCTTTGGGGAATAGATACAGAAGGGTTATGGTTGTTATTGCCATTATTGGTCTTTCCCAGTTGTCCTATTCCTCTTCTCTTAAACCACCTTTAAAGATAATTCTTAATTACCAAAACAAAATCAAAGCTGGCCAAATATGGTGTAGGATTAAAGTCTCCATTTCAGACTCACACTGATAGGTGATGAACCAGTGACTGGCAGGTGAATGTGTTAAATAGTTTCCACTGGAAAACACTCAATTTTGATGTTATATGATGTCCACCTCAGATAGCTCATTTCCAATATAAATGGAAATTGCAACTTGCTGTTGCAATCATCGAATGATATTTTAATTGTCATCAGATGATGTGTATGAAGTCTGAAATATTAATGAAACAGGTCTGCACTTCATGATCATACAATCAATATGAGAATGACTTCACTGTACGGGTTATCACTTTTGTTGAGAGAAAAAGGAGGGTATAAATAACAATAACAGCAGCACACTGCAACATTACATGAGTTCACTTTAGAGCAGTTGTTCCCAACCCTCTTTTTTTGGCCATTCCCCACCTAAGCATCTCTAAAAATCCTGATGTAAGTCTCCACCAGCAGTCATCCTAAAGTAGTAAGAAATATACTGTAGCTTAGATCCTATTTAAATATTTTTAAAAGATTCTGGGCATTTTAGATGTGTAGATAATCACCCAAAACATTTCTGAGCACTAAGCAGACTTTAAGAATTTACCTCTGTTTCCTAACACAGTAGAACTAAACCATTATTTGCTGCTCCATTACACTTCCCTCAGATACTGATTCATGTACATGTTTATTTGTAACAAAAATCATTACACTAACCAAACTGTGATATAATTTTATCCTAACCAGAGACTTATAACCAAGTACATACCAAATTCTGGCTTAAAATGACTCAGACTACAAAACATGGGAGGAAGACATAGAGCGCTTTCACACAGTACAAAATGCAGTATGAACCAACATTTAAAATGCTGATTTTTGCCACATTTTGAAGACAAACATGACCCCTTGCCCCATCATGTCACTAATGTGGGTGAAGAAGGAAACAGCCTTCAGGAACAGGCTTTCTCTTTGTTTTTTGAGGAAAATAGCAGGGGCAGAAGGTAGGGAGGGACTGCCATCCCATTTCCCAGGGATACCTGAGCCTGGGGAATTCAGGATGGCTGTGGGGATGCCACCTGAGATCACGGATGGAGATCCCAGATGCTTGTCTCCACTGTCTCCATACCTGCAGAGATTTGTATCGTCAAGGAAGATCTGGATCGTTGCAGATTTTTTGAACCCAAATGTAAATTGCATTAAAAGTTTTACTCTTAAAAGTATCTAATATGTTGGTTCACACACTCAAATCCTAATTATGGAACCACCTAATTGCTTGTATGATATTTAGATGATATATCATTTACTTGTTAATTGGTTGTGCAATTTATTGGCTATATTATGGGGTGGGCAATGTTGTGAAGGCCTCACAGTATGGCTAGGAATTCAGGAAGCCATTTACAGGTTATTAAGCAATCATAATTCATTTTCATATAGTGTTTTTGAATTCTGTGATAATTAAAAACCATTCCAGGGGGCATATGTGAATGCAAAAGAAAAGAAAAAAAAGATTTACTCGAGGCTACCCTGTATTCGCTTGGGTGCGTTTGCAACACCTAGCAGCGTTGATGGGCCCATAGAGAAGGATAAAGGAATTTTAAAAATAAGGAGATGAAGCAATTCAAGTACTGTGATATTGGAAAGAAATAAGAAAAAATATTCATATCATGCAGTGATAAGCACTCACACAAGATACGCACATATATAAACACACAAACTTTGCGGTAAGATATATACATACATGGTGGCTGGATCCTAAATTAAAAAAATGTTATTTTCCACATAAGTAGTCTATTAACATTGATCAGGTAATTCCAATTCATAGTGATATTTTTTTAATCTAAACTATGAAAAATACATATTTCTCTGCCTTTCACTTAACACAATTTAGTGTTAATAACATAAGGTTTAGAGATATGAGAGTCAGATTTTTTTAAAAAAAAATGACAGGAATATCAGTGGTACTGATATCAATTATTAAAACCCATTGTTTCTGGGGTCCTCATAATTTTCTATATTGCATGTCTGTAAGAAAAAAGTATGTATATTGAACCAACTAATTGTTTTTTCTACTAATACATTGTTGCGGTTAACTGATTTGTTAAAAAAGAACTTTAAAAAAATAATATTTTACACAAAAGGAAATCTAATTTTGGGGTAAAACTATAAGAAATGTAAAACCCAGTGCCTGGGAAAAACAATGTGTAAAGGATTTGCAAACTGTTATTTTCTGGCATAAGGGAGAAAGCATGACTAAAATCAGCACAATTTTCTCCAGGGACTAGTAAAATGAAGCCTATAATAAAGCAATGAAGGCATCTTGGGAGAAAGTGCTGAATAGATGGAAACAGCTCTTCACCCAGTGAACAGGTCATTGGTGTAAATTACAAAGAGCATGATCCTGTCAGATACAACATAATGATCTTCAAGATACTAAAGACAAGAAATGCCATGTCCTAAAGCTAGAGATGCATTTTGACATGTTGGAAATACTTTGAAACATTTTGAGGCCAAGAGTGTCATAACCTTGACACCCTCTGAATAAACTTCCATCAAAATGACTAGATAAACACTGTAACAGGCTATGAATTTCACTTATCTATTTTCACATGCCCTTTATTCAACATCTTTTGACAATTCAGGTTGTAGGTAGCCTTTCTTAACCATGCTTTTATTGTTAAGAAGACACAGTATGTGAAAACCGAATAGGAATTTAGTACTCCCATTAGTTTCACATGCTAAGCCATCAGAATTGTTGAAGGCTAAACTCCCAAGCCATCATAGGTTTGCATTTTGGGAATGCAAAGACACAAGTGTGTGTTTTCCACTTATATAACCATGAAGCCAACAGGAAATTGAAAGTTACTTGGGTAGGCCAAGAGCTCAAATACTGTTCCCATTCTAAATATCTCAGCATCACCTTAGATTGAACACTAGTAACATTTAGGAAACACTGTATGAACATGAAACACAAAGTAGCTGCACACAATAACCTCCTGCAGAAACTTACTGGTGAAGATCCAAAATAATAAGAACATCAAGCCCCGGCCTTGTCTTATTCAACTGCTGAGTATGCCTGCCCTGTTTGGCACAAGTCTGCCCACGTGAAGCAGGTGAATATAGCATTGAACGAAACATGTAGGTCAGAGGAAGTCTCTTGCCTACACCTGTTGATAGACTTTATAAGCTACCTGGCTTGCCCCCTCTCCATGTGCAACAGGAAGTTACTGCCAACTGTGAGAGAAATAAGGTTGAACACTGTGAGAGCCACCCACTACATGGCTACCAGCCTCCTCCCAGTAGACTCAAATCAAGGAAAAGTTTCATGAGAACCACCACTCTTTTTAATGTTCATTCATAGCAAGAATATCCCTCTGAGTATTAAAATCAGGCAATTCCAACTGGATGCTCCCTATGAGGGTCTTCCTCCAGGGACAAACCAAGTATGGGCAACATGGAAATTCCTGAAGAGACACAGAAGTGATGTTGACAGATCAAAAGACAACCTGGCTAAATGGCACTACCTAGAACCCTCCACCTTGTGTGACTGTAGAACAGAACAAACACCCCAGCACCTGCATGCTTGCTCACAATGCCCTGCCTCATGCACAAAGGGGGAACTGTTTCAAGCTACAGACAATACAGTCACCGTTGCCTGGTTTTGGTCTAAAATTATTTAGCCACTTGAATTCCCTCTATTTTATCAGTTTTATACTAATTTATGTATGCAATGCTTTTGACATGAAATAAATAAATAATTTTTGGGGTAGGACTTTGAAAAACCAGGGTTTGAATCCTGCTCACCAATTGAAACTCAGTGGGTGACTTTTGGCCAAGTTATATTTTGGGCCTCATCACACTTGAGCATTTTCCCACTTTAATCTACTTTAAATGCTGTGACTGCCTTCTGCAGAATTCTGGGGCTTGTAGTTTAGAGAGGCTCAGGGCTTCTCTGGATGAGCAGTTTAAAGGCTGCTCCTCCCTACGGCAGCCTAAGAGGAAGGCAATGGAAAATCTTACTAAGAAAAACAACAGTATATTCACCTTCCATAAGTTTGAAATGACTTGAAGGCACATAACATCAACAATAAAATCCTTTCCAACCCAAACATGCACGTTTTGGTAAATGTTTTTAAAAAGGAACTGAAACTAAATTCTCATTTAGATCAGAGCAAGTGAATGGGCTGTTTCCAGAATGGGAAGAACTGTGTTGTCCTTGCTTGGGCTTGCCACATAAATGCAGAGAAAAGGGGATTTGTATCAAAATTTAGCAGTGTTAGGAATCAGATGGGCCCCTGATTCCTATTGACATATAACTGCATTATATATCAAAGTAGACTCATATAATGCAATTCAATACATTATATGAATCTACTCATATAAAAATGTTGCAAATCTTTGGAAAACTTTATAAAAGTTCAACTACAATATTTCAGAATTCTCACTCATTATTAGACTAGAATGTCCTTGATGGATCATCATTATAATAATTCAGGTACATCATTCTTTCAATACTTGACAGTGCAAGACATTTTCAATACATAGATTATTTTTTTAAAAAAAAACAACACTTGGTGGTCATTAATAAGAAAAATCCAGGACTATTTTTATACCCCACATTGTTTGTGCTGACTGAACATGCTATCTTTTGGTTGTTCATCATTGTTATCAAGCATTTGCTGTGTTAATTCTTGCTATATGATATGATTCTTTGGATGCCTGCTATTTAGCATGTGCATTTGAATTCCACTTTGAAAAAGCCTCCGCTGAGGCGAAACGGGTCAGGCCTTGCAGCTTCACTGTTAACGGCCATCACAACAACACACTGTGGGGTTCTGTATATAACCAATATATTCAGGCTTGCATATAAGCTCAATCTTATTACTTTCCAATAACACAAAAGTATATCTATTACATATAAACGGCGCACAAACCAAAGGAAAATACCAGAGTCACTCACGATACAGTAAGTCCCTCTTCACAGAGTCTAATAGACTCAATAACATAGTCTCATTCTTTTGTGATGTATTCTTTGAGACCCAATGGTCAACTCAAAAATATATTTTATAATCCGCGGCCCGTTGGCCTCCGTTGTGAGTTCCAATGCGTATTAATCCACTAGTTCGTGGTTATCGCTGGGTAGTCCACCTACGGGTAATCCTTCTCCGGTTACCGACCCGTTTCGTCTCAATCTCGTCAGGGTGGCCCCAATTATACAGAGATGCACAAAAGACTATATGTCTGAAATACAAACAATATACAATAGTATCCCATCTAAAAACAAGATAGTAACAAAGGGTAGGAGTATAATCTCAACACTTACCACCATAAATCATAAGTATGCTTAATAGCAATGCTGATGTCTCAGCTATGTATGAATCGCCCTCATGGCGCAGACCACAATCAGGTACATGCTATGGTTGAAAAGCTGCTTAAGTGCCTGAGCAGTGCAAGCAAATTAACATACAATAGAATGTGGCTTCCTAGGTTATTTAAAGCAGCAGGTCTGTTAGGCTTAGATTTTCATTGAGGCCTAATGGTTGCTCGCATTTACTGCGAATTATCCAGGTACGTTCACATTTAAGTAATGTAGTTTGGATGTCTGCATGTGGTGGTACTGTCAGACATCCAAACTACATTACTTTACATTGCTTTAAATAACCTAGGAAGGGACTTACTGTATCGTGAGTGACTCTGGTATTTTCCTTTGGTTTGTGCGCCGTTTATATGTAATAGATATACTTTTGTGTTATTGGAAAGTAATAAGATTGAGCTTATATGCAAGCCTGAATATATTGGTTATATACAGAACCCCACAGTGTGTTGTTGTGTTGTAGGAACATAGATAGTAACTACACTGCTCATATTGCTTAGACTGTTAACGGCCATCCCTAGCGTCCTCTCCTGGATAATCCGGCATTGGTCTACGCCCTCCTTTTGATCTTACAAACATATTTGTGTTATGGACAATACTTCAGCTGGATCCGCATTACATAGTAGGCCCCACATTCATCTCTTGGCCAAATTTGTGAATTGTACTTTTGTTTCCTACATTGATAATTCGAACTTTCCATCCATATACCCCGCATTTTGCTACAGAAGCAACGTGAATACGGATCTCCTCAGCGAATAAATCCTGGACTATTTGGGAGGTATCCGTAACCCTGGTTTACTTATTGGTGACCAATCCGTTTCGACATTTTGTATTGTATATGATTAATACATTGTAACCATTGGTGTTTATATTGCATTGTGCTGTGTGTTTATCATTGTGTCGTTTTGACCAAGTCCTAGCCTGTCTAGTTCTTAGTGAACTATAGCTCAGTTGTTGTTTGCATGCTATCTAATGCTCATAAAGTTCTGGCCTTTGCAATGCCATATTTGTGTGTTCATCTATTGATTTCATTGTTCCTCATAACTAGTAGCATGGTTGCACAAGTAACATGAGTACTGTCATTCCATTCCAGGAATCGATCCACTAAAAATATTTTGTTTGCCAACAAAAATATTAGTGCTGCAAATGAAACTAGCCAGCATTATTAGTTTTCTTAGTATATATTGTCTCTCCCAGACTGTAGTCATAAAATATGGTTAATGAACATTAATCTGTACTGAAACCCCCCTTGGTTTCTGCCATTATCAGATTAAGATTTTCCCTCCCAAGCAGTTGTAAAATATCTATGTTGTATTGATCTTGTGAAAAATGTGTCATTCCAAGGTATAAAGAAAAATAAAATAAAATTCCTGTGGTGAATTAGTCTCTAGACAACAATTCATTGTGTATAAGGAATGTCTCCGCATACCCCGCATATTGAAATATTCCAGCTGGAACATTTTGAACTCTCATACTAGGTGGTCAGGATATTTTTTTTCTTCAAGAAAGTTTTAGAAGAGCAAAGTATTTGGAGGATTGGGATGAGTCTTAAACATATATGGGAGACAGCCATAACATCTCGATAAAGGAAGTGAAAGGCTCACTTCTAACATGAAAGCCTTTCACCATTTAGTTATGCATGTATAATTTAAAGGATAGATACCATTCTTCATTCAGTTGTAAAGAAGTGAAAACCAAGGCTGCGACCAATGTTAGCATTGCCATTACACCTACTGTTACTAGTTCATTAATATATATATATATATGTAGGAAAAGGGATAAGAATGTTCAGACAAATACCTTTCTTCAATGAAAGGATGAATGTGCTAGTCCTGCATCCTTACTGCTGATGCATCTAACTCATGAACTAGATCTATTGCATAAATGTGGCCCCATAATGTGCATATACTTCAGCAAGACTGAAGTATATGCATGGAAAAGCATCTATAGCTATGTAATAACGGTTATTTGTGGATTGACACATAATCCCTCCACTCGTGGAAGAGCTCTCCCAAAAATCAGATGTACATATATGAAGGAAATGGACATGATCCATTTATTCCTGTTGTTTTGCATCTTCAGGCTGAGTCTGACATATGACAACTGTATCATACACTTTTCCTCATAAGATGTATTCATAAGAGGTTTGCCTTTATCTAAGGGTAAGATAGTGTGACTTACTTGAAGTCATCCAATGGATTTCCATGTCCAAGAATCGATTAGAGCACTGGTCATCAAGAGGTGGAGTCCACATACTCCACCCTAAATGCATGAAGAGTGTTCACATGAACATCAGTGTCAACATGCCATTGGAACAAATAATTGACTTTAATATGCATGAGTTTTCTTACTTGGAAGCAATATGGATCTAACAAAATAATATAAGAAGCTATGTTACACTGAGTCATTAGTTCTTCCGGTGAATGATTTTTTGTATTAACCAGTAGACTTTCTACAGGGTTGTAAATAAGTTGTAAATGGAGTCTTTCCTAGACCTATATAAAGCTTGCACTCAAAAACCTTGGTATTCAAAGCATATACACTAATAACTGAGATATATCCCTTCTTCTAAAAGCTACCAGAAGATAAAAAAATCCCCCAATTACAACAAAATGGCTAAGATATCAAGCAGAAGCATTCTTGATGGCTGCTCGTCATTCAATTGTATAAGCCTGTTACCATGACGACTGTCAATGTCCAAAGCCAAGTATATCACATTTTAGCTTTTAGACACTCGATGAAAGGAGGTACAGGGCTATTTTAACTTTTTGTAAGACATAGGTTTGTTATTTTCTTGGGCATTTTCCGGAGCCTGGCAAAAAGGGGACAATGATGTTACATTTCAAAACTAAATCAGCAAAAGGGAAAAGTTACTTCTCCGGTGTAAGAAATAGTGTTCTATGGTTATCTTTAAGATCACAGAAATACCCTATATGTTCCTGGCTTGAATGCCAAATGATAGATATGATCAAATGCCTCTGAATTACTTCACTTCCAATTACAACATAACATAGAATTGGGTTGGATGTCCTAGAGATTCTTGGGGAGAGCAACTCTATGATAACTTCAATGGGAAATATATCATGGAATCACCTGGTGAACAGAGAAAATTCAGAATAAGGCAATTTTTCTGCCAGATGAAAATAAGTGAAACTGCAGTTATGAGGGTTGTATTATACTTTGAAATGCTATTTTAGATATCTGTTGTTAAGAATGTGCAGGGTGTCAAGGCTTCCCCCTCTTCTCCAAGTGTAGGTAAAAGTATGATAGCTGGGACCCAACGCTGCTTATGCTGGTTGCACAAAGTGGGTCTGAATTAATGAGGGGAACATGTGTGCAAGACAGTCCATTGTTTGCTAGAAAGGGGGAGAGGAAACATTTCTTTCCTGTTTACCATCTTCATAAGCCGTGCTTAGCATTTAACAATAAAAAACCTAACATTCCTTTACTTGCCTTAAGTACAATGTTTCCCTGTTTATTGCCTCCCCTTTTTGTCCCCTTTCTGACCTGCATTGGGCTCATCTTCTGTTCCTCTATTCTGAACCACCTTGCACAAGTAGCATACCATTGGGTACCAGCTATCATACTTTTACCCAGACGGCATCCACCCCAGAGTTCTTAAGGAACTCAAGTGTGAAATTGCTGAACTTCTAGCTAAGATATATAACCTTTCTCTAAGATCAGGCACTGTACCCGAGGACTGGAGGGAGGCAAATGTAACACCGATCTTCAAGAAAGGATCCAGAGGTGATCCAGGAAATTATAGACCAGTCAGTTTAACCTCAGTCCCAGGCAAAGTGATGGAAACCATTATTAAAGAAAATATTACTAGGCACATAGAAGAACAGGCATTGCTGAAAGAAAATCAACATGGTTTCTGCAAAGGCAAATCATGTCTTACTAACTTGTTAGAATTCTTTGAGGGTGTAAATAAACACATAGATAAAGGGGACCCAATTGATATTGTTTACCTTGACTTTCAAAAGGCTTTTGACAAAGTCCCTCACCAAAGGTTCCTAAATAAGCTCTTCAGCCATGGAATCAGGGGACAGGTCTTGTCCTGGATTGGAACCTGGCTAAACTGTAGGAAACAAAGGGTGGTAATAAACGGACATTTCTCTGGGTGGAAAGAGGTGAGAAGTGGTGTACCCCAAGGTTCAGTTTTGGGTCCGTTACTTTTTAATTTATTCATTAATGATCTGGATGTAGGAGTGAATTCTGAGGTAGCAAAGTTTGCAGACGACACTAAATTGTTCAGGGTAGTTAAAAATGAAACTGATTGTAAAGAGCTCCAGAAAGATCTCTCGAAATTGAGTGAATGGGCAACAAAGTGGCAAATGCATTTTAACCTAAACAAGTGTAAAGTCATGCACATCGGGGCAAAGAACCCCAACTACACCTACAAATTGATGGGGTCAAAGCTTTCGAGACAAACCAGGAAAGGGATCTTGGGGTCTTGGTGGACAGCTCAATGAAGATGTCAACACAGTGCGCAGCAGCAGTGAAAAAAGCAAATTCTATGCTAAGCATGATCAGAAAGGGAATCGAAAATAGGTCAGCAAATGTTGTATTACCTCTCTACAAATCGATGGTAAGGCCACATTTGGAGTACTGTGTACAATTCTGGTCTCCGCACCTTAAGAAGGATATAACGGAGCTGGAAAAGGTACAGAAAAGGGCAACAAGAATGATCCAAGGGATGGAGCAGCTCCCTTATGAAACCAGGTTGCAACGCCTTGGTCTTTTCAGCCTTAAAAGACGGCGTTTAAGAGGTGACTTGATCGAAGTGTATAAAATCATGCATGGGATAGAAAAGGTGAATAAAGAAAAATTATTTTCTTTGTCACAAAACACTAGGACTAGAGGGCACTCCCTGAAGCTCCAAGGTAGGAAAATTAGGACTAATAAAGGGAAATATTTCTTCACCCAAAGGGTCATTGGGTTATGGAACTCACTTCCAGAAGAGGTTGTGACAACTGTCAGCCTGAACAACTTCAAGGCAGGATTAGACAGATTCATGGATACCAAGTGTATCAGTAGTTACTGAAAAGGACATTCAAGTGCCACCTCGGAGTTGGTTGAGGTAGGCAGGATTTCCCTGGGTACTGGTTGTGGGGGGTCGGGAGCAGGTCAGGGTTTTGCCCTCCCTTCTGCTCGAGATCCCCGTGTACAACTGGTGGGCCACTGCGTGATACAGAATGCTGGACTAGATGGGCTGAGGTCTGATTCAGCATGGCTCTTCTTATGTTCTTATGTTCTTAAGTGTACAGGGACAGTCTGAAGATATTCAAGTTCACCAAGCCACAAGCCCATGGCTGGTGCCATGTGTAAACACCCTGTGTTTGTTGGAAAGAATGAGGAGTAACCTACATTCCCTGGAAGCAGGCATGTAGCCGGGGGGGGGGGGGGCTAAGGGGGCTTCAGCCCCCGAAATTCTCAGGGAGGTCTGCGAAAAGGCCTTACTGGTACATTATTTAAACTGTTATGTTTATTCATATCATGATCTGATCACCATGCTCATTATATCCCACATTAATGGGGTTATTGGGATAACAATACAAATGGTTTGCTAGGGTAGACCCTCTTCCACCCAGTCTCAGCCCCCCCCCCGAACCAAACTCAGCCCCCGAACCAAAATCCTGGCTACGGCCCTGCCTGGAAGGACAGTGTTGCTGATGCATTCAGAAAGAAGCATTCAACCAATATAAAAGGTGGAACTGTGTCTCAAGGGAGGGGGGTGTTGTAGTAGTTGATTTAATTTGGGAGGAGACTATCTGTGCAGCTATCTCTTAGCTTTCAGCATGGCATTGGGTAGAAAAGCACAGGATTTGACATATTCTGTCATGGTCAACTAGTACTAGGTGTACTGAATCACCATTATTTAACAATTTGGCAAGCTCTCTAAAGAAGATGCAATAGAGCTAGCTCCCAGATGAGCCTAAGGAGCTTTCAGCTAGTTTTCTGAAAATGGCAACTCCAATCACAAGACTTTGGGGGGGGGGGGGGTGGAACTGGAGAATATCAAAAACACTTTAGAGGAGATGGCATGCAGGCTCCTGCTAACAAGAAAGCAGCCAGAAACTCCATTGAGTATTAAAAATCCTTAATGGCTCTTTAGATTCTGACTTAACTCCAGAAGAGTTAGAAATGTGAATATTAAAGTCCTAGGCACCATGGATTTAATGTTTATGGGGAAGTAAATCCTCTCTGCCTTTTAGTCCTAATATCAAGGAAGCTATCTATGGTGTAGGACCTTATTCTGAAAATAGAGCCATTTGCTTGTACAACATTTTAAAAGTTTAGAGTAAAACGTAGAGTGGATTTAACACACTATTGTTGGAGGATCCATCAGCCCCTGCTGTGATGTACCTGTGAGTCACCATTTCTGAACAAGGTTTTAGCTTGGACTCTCCTCACATTTGCATGTACATGCACATACAGAAAAAAATTACATAGCTTCCAGCTACATTTTAGTTACCCACAAATACACACATTTGTTTCTGTCTAACTCTTGCCTGAACACAATGTAATAATTAGTAACTGATAATTACAATGTCCTTATGTTCCAAAAACAATCTGTTGTCCATTTTTCAAGCTACTTGGTTTAGTTCAAAAGGCTGTATTACTTAGGACCAATTCCATTACTGTTCAACCTTAAAATATAGGCAGATTTTAAAATGAAAGTTTAGCATTAGCAGATTTGAAGTCAAGAGAGAGATATATTGAAAAAAATAAAGATTCGTTGCACTCCCTATTACTCCAGACAGGACTGTAGCTCTTTCACCATTTGGAATCTATTAGCACACATCTGCACTCAAGCGGCTCTAGATGAGACTGTAAATATTACCGTTGTTCTTTACCTTTTGGCAGCCAGACTGAGGATGAAAACATCTTGGTTCCATGTGCTAAAAAGGCATTCACTCAGAGTATTAAACGTTTGATTTATTATTCAGTGGCAAAATAGACTCATTACCCTTTTGGAAGAAATAGAGGAAAGGTGTGTGTGTGTGTGTGTGTGTGTGTGTGTGTAGAACTCCAAGATTTCAGCTTTTGTATGGTTGTGAGGAAGATAGGCCAGTGTTAAAAACATGAATGTCATAAATATATTTCCTTCCACTATTTTACTATTATATACAACTAGCTGAGGACCCGGCGGTGCCCGGGTTATTTGAGGAAGGCATTGTGTGCCAAGGTTGGTTCCTATTAGATGTGTATGTGGCTTGCAGTGGTCTCAGGAAGTCAGTGAAGGTACTGCAAGTCCCATTGGCCATGGTCCATCCCCCTCCCAACAGCACCAGGATGTAGAGTGGGTCATGAGGGCTTTGTGTGCCAAGTTTGGTCTTCATTAGTCATTGAATGAGGGTCGCAGCAGTCTTGGGAAGTGAGGGGAGGTACTTCAAGTCCCATCATTCGTGGTCCATCCTCCTCAATACTGCACCAGAATGTAGAATGAGTCATGGGGGCTCTGTGTGCCAAGTTTGGTCTTGATCAGTGTTTGGATGAGGTTGGCAATGGTCTGGTGAAATGAGTGGAGGTACTTCAAGTCCCATCATCCGTGGTCCGCCCCCCAAACTGCATCAGGACGTCCATTGGGTCATGGGGGCTTTTTGTGCCAAGTGTGGTCATGATTATGCACTGGATGAGGGTCGCAGCGGGCTTGGGAAGTGAATGGAGGTACTTGAAATCCCATCCTTCATGGTCCAACCTCCTCTAAACTGCAGTAGGATGGAGTGTGGGAGATGGGGGTACTGTGTGCCAAGTTTGGTCTTGTGGTTCAGGGCCGCCTTGGTCTGTGGGGAATGAAGAGTTTGAAAGTACTACAAATCTCATAACCTGTGATGCTACTTCAAGTCCCATCATCCATGGTCCTCCCTACTCCAAACTGCAGTAGAATGAATCATGGGTCATAGGGGCTCAGTGTGCCAAGGTTGGTTACTGTTAATTCAGGCCATACACAATGTCCCATTAACTGAGGCCTAGTCAGGGAAATCAAGTTAATGAAGCCTTACTGTAAATTGTGGGCCTGGTCTGTGATTTGTAGGGGCTACAATGTTTTCTGGGAAGTGAATTGGGATGCAAATCCCATCATTCGTGGGCCATCCTGCCCTAAACTCTCTTTTGGGGCCTGTAATGTTCTGGCCTGTTCTGCTGGTAATTGGTAACTTTAAAAGGCGGAATGGCAGGCAGCCATTTTCTAAAAGCTGAGGGGGAGGAGAAAACAGGATTCCATTTTGTTTTCACAGAGCCAAGTGGGGAGGGAATGTTGATGGTGCATTTTTCCCCTCAGTGGGAAGAAATCCTGTTGTTTGAATGTAGAGGCCTGGATTCTGGGATGCTGGCTAATCTGTGGCTATCAATGCCCTCTGTCTGGTGCCTTAGAATTTTGGAGTGCCAAGGCTGGCCAATCAAAGGACTTTATGCAAATAGCTGGCACTTAGAATTTTGGAGTGCCAAGGCTGGCCAATCAAAAGACTTTATGCAAATAGCTGGCACTTAGAATTTTGGAGTGGCGAGGCTGGCCAATCAAAGGACTTTATGCAAATAGCTGCCACATATCGCTGTGGCCTGTGAAAGTGGCTGCCACATATCCGCCCTCCCGCCCTCCCGCCCTCCCGCCCTCCGCACACATACATACAAACATTCCGCTTTATAAAGGTATACAGATATACAGATGGAAAAGGAAAAGGAGAAAAAACTCTAACATACGTTCTGTACTGGGTCATACATTGAAAATATTTGGCATGAATTTCTTCAAAGAGCTTTTAAAAGTTTCACGGTTGTGGTTTTCTTTCCTTTTCTCGCCCTCAATAAAACTATAGTATTTTGGTCACTCTGGAAAGCTATCTTACCATAGTATCAAACTGAGAAATTTCCCAGCTGAAGGGTACTTCAGCCTCTTTTCAAGCATGGAGCTCATCTCATGAGTTAATCTACTTGAAGCTGACATGCATAGCCCTCTGTAGTGATTTACCTTGTAGGAATGTTTAGAGCCTGAAGAGTTAGGTCTCAGTGCAGCCTGGACTCCATTTAGGGAGTGGAGTTTGGATCAGCGGCCATGTTGGGAAGGTAATCCTGAGCCAAGGGGAGTGGCCAAAGTACCCTCTGGGGGCTAGTAACAGGAGCACTCCATCTAAGAGTTAAAGACCTCTGTTATTGTAACCATTTACGAACCTGCCCTTCAAGTAACCATACGCTTCTGTGCTTGTTTGAATCTTTGTCTAAAATAATGGTAGGTTACATACCTGTGACCATCTTTCTTCGAGTGAAGCTCTGTGAATCCACACTTATGAAGTTTGCGCGCCAGCGCGGGCTTCTAACGGAAACTTTTCCAGTTTGAAACTTTTTGGCGGTAGCTCCGCCCAGCCGGCCCGGAGGGCATAAAAGGCGCCTCCATGCACGCCCACCCCATTCCTACGCCACATTAGCAACTAGGAAAGGGTGGTTTGAGAGAGTGGGGACGGCCGGGCGGGTTCGTGTGGATTCACAGAGCTTCACTCGAAGAAAGATGGTCACAGGTATGTAACCTACCATTCTTCTTCGAGAGCTCTGTGAATGCACACTTATGAAGATTTACCGAGCTAAGGTAAAGGAGGTGGGAACAAACCAGCCAAATATGAACAAAATGAACAGGTTTATTACAACCACAACACGAATAAATAACATATCAATCATATAAATATGAGTGGAAGGCATGCTCCCACTTGTAAACACAGTGCAACAAGCACCATTCATGTCAGGCACACAGGCCTCACAGCATAAGTGCAACAAGCACCATTCATGTCAGGCACACAGGCCTCATAACAGTGAGTGCAATAGGCACAACTGAGAATATAAGTGCACAACTGGTGCAACTTGAACCCGTAAGTGGGTAAAGCGCGCTTTACTAGTAGACTGTGCCCTACCGGGGCACGGCACACACTTAAACGTTAGCTAGTGCAACCGAAGGGAAAAGTTCGACCGACCGTAACTGTCGACCGAACTGTGCATAGAGGGGAGAGACAGGGCTGCCTACTCGGCACCACCCGAGGGCCCTTGGGGTTAAGAATCGACCTACCAAAAGCCGCCTCCCTTCCAACCCGGGTGTCTACCCGGTAGTGTGATGTGAAGGTGGAGGGGTTGGCCCAGCTGGCCGCCCTACAAAATTTGGTCCAGGGAATCCCTTGGAGAAAAGCGGTCGACGTGGCTACTGCCCTAGTCGAGCGACCCTTGACCCTAGGGGACACGGTTGACGTGCTAACTGTGAGCAAAGTTCAACCAGGGAAGCCACCCAATTCGAGAGTCTTTGGCCAGACGACACCGGCAAGCCCAGCTTGTCGGTGGCGTAAAACAAAAAAGTCTAGTCGACCGACGGTAGTCCGCCGATCGGTCCTTGTAGACCCAGAGGGCTCTCCTGACGTCGAGAGCTCTGAGCGTCGAGTCCGTGTCCCCGGGTTGGGGGACCCCATGTCCGGGAGCACAATGTCGGTGTTCACATGGAACGGAGACACCACCTTAGGCAAAAAAGTGATGTCCGTCCGCAAGATGGCCCTATCTGCTAAAAACAGCAAGTAGGGCTCGTCGACCCGGAGCGCCGCCAGCTCGGAAGGCCTGCGCGCCGAGGCAATGGCGACCAGGAAGGCCACCTTCCAGGAGAGGAGCCGCAGGTCGATGGACGACAACGGCTCAAACGGTGGAGATGAG
>JARBWK010000006.1:64749744-64766424 GCA_030556195.1 Anolis apletophallus
AAGGTTGTTCCAAATTCTCTTGAGTATCCAAAGCAAACTGTGACTTTGGGAACTTTTAGGCATTTGAATTGGTTCTCCCTCCCATTTTCATTGTCACGGCAGCCAGTAGGCATGACATCCATAGCATTCAGTGTTAATCTCCTGGAGTAATGCTAGCTGGAGCAATGAGGTGATTAGAAAAGGGAGGGGGGAAGGGGGGGGCCGGTTCCACATCTTCTTTCCCTACCATCTCACATATTGCATTGGGACCTCAGCTGACAGCATTCCTGGTGACAAGTCATGAACACTAGCTATGTCATACCTGCTGGCCATCGTGATTATGAGAACATCATTGTCATAAAGATTATGGTAAGTGCTGTTATTAATGTTAATGCTAGTGTTTTAATTTCTATATCTGATTCCATTTGTATTTTCTCTATTTTCTATGGATATTATAGAGATTTTTTCAGAAAAGTAGATATCTGTGCCCGTACTATTGACAAAAAGAGCAGAAAATAGAAATGTTCAAAAGTAGTTGGAAAATGACATGTTTTGTGATGTCATTAACATACATGACATCTCATTTTTCTGATTTCCCAACCATTTGGAACACCATTCTTCCATGTTATAATACTTAGATAACAGAACAGGAAACAAAAATCAGCATTGGAACATGCAATAGCAATGATAAAAGCAATGGAGATGTGAAAGATGGCTTTACTATGCATCCTGAGTAACTATCTGACTTAACATTCAATGCATTCAGTGTTTAGGCTGCCAGTGGCTGAAATCACTGGTGAGATAAATTATACCATCCCTGCGGGAAAGAAACTGGTCACTTGTCACTTGTTGAATAATCAGCTCTAGCATCATGCTACCTCTTGTCCCTCCATCTACCTAGGGGTATATAAGAAGAAAAATGGAGGGGGTGGAATATGATAAAACATAGCGGAAAATGTGAAGGGCTTGTTAGTGATATTAGGTACAATGAAAATGAAATTGTGCTGGTAATTACATTTTAAATTTAGATTTCAAAAGGGAAATGTTAGCATTAAACACACTTTTAATTAAGGAAAATAATCCCCATGGTTCATCAGACACACAAAGACACACAGCATGTATGGCTTGCCTTGAGTATTATACCTACAAAAATAAATCAGGAAGACTCAGCAGATGTTATTTCTATTGTTTTGATAGGTTGGTTATTTTTCTTTTTCAAAGGCAAGCAATGAGACAAGGCCATTATCTGTCCTGCAAATAGAGATTTTTATCAGTCTCTGCAATTAATCAGATCCAGATGATTAGCAGTCACAGGAGTAACAAAGATTGCTCTGTGCTCTGTTGACATTCTGCGAAAAGAGTTTAAATAACTGCCTCTTCAAATTCTGCTCCATTTGTGCTCCACATTAATAATGATTCCAATTGACTGAGAATGGTAAAAAAAAATTCCAATTAAGTGTCATTACAGAGGTTCAATCAAATACCCACTTTGAAAATTTTCTCAGAAGATATTATATTTCATGATGTTTTACATGAGAATTCAGACACGGCAGAATGCAGATTTTTTAAAAAAAGAAATCATTTTTAGAAAATAAAAGCCTATAATATTTACTCTAAAGTAAACCTCATTAAGTTCAATAGGTCTTAAACCCAGATAATGGGGACAACAATAACAATTTCTGGTTGGCTCTACAAGATTGAAATAATGAAGTATGACACCACTTTAGTTGTTGTGGTTTAATGCTTTGAAATTATGGGATTTATAGTTTTGTGAGGCACAGCACCCTGGCAGAGAAAGCTACAGTTCTTGTAAAATTATAAACCCCTGCATTTTTTTCCTGACTTGGCATTGGTGCTAAACTGCATTATTTCTATAGTGTTCATGCACCTTCAGTTCTGGTTAGCAGAAATGCTTGGAATTGTATTCCAAAGGCATTTGAAATTGCAGTCCAATATTATCAGATTCCCACCTCAGGTATAAGCAGGTATTCATTCATTTAACATCCCTTCTTTTTCCTTACATAGAACCAAGGGTGATTTATAGTACAGATTAAAACAAATTACAACTACAACCCCTAAATAATAAACTTACATTAAAATACAATTTTTTTATAATGTAATTGCATTTTTGAAAAAAACATAATAAGAACAAAATAAAGCACAATACACAGAGATTGCCCCTAGACACTTGTTCTTCACGGCCAGTTTTTACTAAATGCATATTTAAATAAAAAGTATTTCCTACTGGCAGAGGGAGAGCAGAGAGGGGCCAGCTAGGTCGTCAATTGAAGCAACTTCAATGGCTTGGGAACTGACGTGAGAAAGCCCTTTCACATTTCCTCACAAGAGAGATTTGTAACAATTAAGTTATTTCCTTAAGACCTTAAGATGCAGAAATTATGATGCCCTGATTCCGACAGCCTCTCAGTACTGCATAAATATTTGCATGCACTGTTATGCTACACTCCCCATAACTTACTGATAAGCCCAAGGAGATGGCCCACACAGTGGTTCCATGAATTGCAGTAAACAGACAGGCCTTTTGATACATGTCGTTATTATCTCCATGACTAGAAATTTTTGCAGCAGTGCAGACATCCCTGGCGGACACCAACATAACTCAGAGCTAATGTCATCATTTTGTGTATGGCTATGAGGATGTAACCAGATGCTTCTACAATCCTGTCTGTTCCTCATGAAACTTGGGATGACCATGCAGAATTTCGTTGGAGGCTTTTCAGTACATTGAGGGAAGCTTTGGATGGTGTGGGAAAAGGGTGGGAATACCAGCCCTGGCAGTGACTGAATAAGAACATTCATACACATAAAGGAAATGTACACGTATAGATGTCTGTAACAGAATTCTCGCCATAGGGTGATATAATCTCTCTCATAGCTTTTACCCACACCCTGGAGGGTTTTACAAGTCATAACAAGCATATGTGCCCACAAAGGAAGTGGTAGCTAGTAAGCTTGTGCATTTCAGCTGAACCTCAATCTGTTTCTGCTGGCCAAGTTCTGGGAGACTTGCGTATCAGTTTTCATGCACCTCCCAAAAATGGGTGGGTTGCCAAATAGCCATTTTTGGTCCACAGTCAAAAGATACAAGAAGATTTGGCCCATTGGTGGGAACAGGAAACTTATGAGGCTCCCCTTTCCTGAGACCCATTCCTATCTTCCTTTCAAGGGAGTCCAGGTTTGAAGAACTGGGTTAAAGAAGCATCCTTCCTGGGACGCTTTCCTATCTTCCTCTCAAGGGAATCTGGATTTGAAGAACAGGTTTAAGGAAGCAACCCTCCTGGGACCCTTTCCTTAGACACAGCTTACATAAGACACATGTACATAAGACTCTGACTGGCTCAACAGACAGAGCTCACATGGAAACTCTGTATGAGCAGCAGGTAGCCTCTCAATGCCATGCTGCATGGAGCTGAATAGGGGAGGAGGAGCCATGATTGGCTGCCACCTGGTCCTGTAACAGATGTGTGACAGCTGAGCCCTTACCATTATGGCTATCCAGCTAAGCCAAATAAGTCAGATTGGCCAAAGGGAATCGCCTACTCCGAATCTGTGCACAAGCCTAGTAACTAGTGAAGCTGTTTCATGCTGGTTGATTTTCATGATAAAAACGCAAAATATTAAAAATAAGAGAATCCAGTTTACAAGGAATTGCTCTGAAGAGATGGGCTAAATTATAAGAGCAGACTGCTTCTCAATATCATTTAAAATAAGTTCTATTAGACAAGTTATGATCAAACTCAAGAGATATTCTTAATGTTTCAGAATACATCCAAGATGTGACATCTTCAATTAGCCAGTTTGAAAGTATGTTACAAAACTGCTATGTAAAGCAGTATAATTAAACAAGAACATGCCTTTTCACACAGCTAAAATCTGGGAAAATCTAAATCAGACCATTTGGAAATCAAAGTCTGAGGGAAAAGTTAAAGTTGCAGCAATGTTGTACCTGGCCCATTCTCATTTGAAGGCATATAAATGTGTATATATTTTTCTTTGTACATGAGATTATGAAAACCTACCTTTACTGAAGAATTATGTACTTTCTTCAGTAAAATAGACTGATCTTCTTTCTCAGTTTCTACTACAATACGGCAAAACCTCTTCTGATTCAAGTAATTTCCTGTTAAACAGAATGAAAGGTTAGCTGAAAATGGATCACAAAATGGCATGCCTTTTGGCAAATTGCACACTTCTACTATTTTCTCTTTCCAGACCTTGATTAGTATTTGTTTCAAATCATATTGGTGGGGGGGGGGGTGTTTCTTACTATTTTCCCAAATATGAAATCCACCATCATTGGAATGTTGGAAAAGAATGGCAAAGTAATTTCCCAATAAATAAAATAGACATGCTTCCAATAGCTATAGTACATAACAAAAATAAACAGATATATGGCAAAGTGATAAAAAATGAAAAATAAAGATGATTGGAAACTTCCTAAATTCAGATGGAACTATTAAAGATTGGAATGAATTATTTTAAAAAATCAACAAAGTAACTGGAATTAAACTGATGACTATAAAATGCAAAAGAAAAGAAAGGCAAGCAGCAGATGTTGGCCACATTTTAAAATGGGAAACAGAAGGAGAAAGGACAGACAAAATTACAAAGGGAATGTGAACAGAGGAAGTATAAGACTGATAGGTATGAACCATTTTCAGTCATGCTTTCTCATAATACTAAAAAATGGGAACTGAAACAAAACCTATTGTTGTCACTCCACATAAATTTCTGTGACAGAACTCTAATTTGGCCACATGAAATCCTCTATTGCCCCCAGCTATACAGCCAGTTTTTTCTTCCTGAAAGCCTACAATTATGGTAGTATTTCATATAATTCTGATATTTTGGAATCTGCAATTCCACCCACATAGTGGTCACAGAGTATTGAACATGTCCTAGTAACACTAGTATTTCTTCTGGTGAAAATTCCTTTCTCCAACCAAAAGCCTCCTAGAACATCAAGGATCCTATGAGACAGCTTCCCATGGAATTTGCAGAGAAGCCCAATTAGTTATTTTCTTTACCTTTGGGCACACAAAGAATGAAACGTATAGTACACCTAAATGACATTTTCAGAAATTAAGAACATTTTTTAAAAAAAAATCTCTCAGTTCAGCAATGATAAAAGATGACATTGTAGTGCTTAATAACACGAATTTTTACAACTTCTGTGAATAGATCCACCTAAGTTTTTAATAGTTAGATCAGTGTGGCCTTGACATGTTCCTCTCATACCGCAACTAAAAACATGTAGCTCAATGTTAAGTAGTAGAGTTCAAGTTAATTTTCTCTATAAGCAAGATTAAAACACCAGACACCATGTTGAAGAGCCTACTATCCGAAGGTCTATTCACTTTTCACATCTTCACGTTTCTGTTACTATGATGATGAAAACATATTCAGAACTGCAAAGCCTTCCAAACCGGTTTGTAAAAAAGATGCAGCAAGTATAATCATGGACCAAAAAAATATCTGTTTTCTAATGGACAAAATAAAGACCAAAATAACGCATAAAACCCCACACTATTTGTGATTAATTTGCATCTGTTATATTTTTACTATTTCTGCAGGACATGTTTATGCTTGAATAGGGTTTGTTTGAAATTTGATTTTCTCGGCTGTCTTCCTTGGAGAAAATTATTTACTTTACTAAAGGTTATAATTATAAACCAGCATACTTATTTTGTTTCTACTTGTGGCTGTTAACACAAAATTTAACCTGTCTTCCAGATTTATCAAATAAAAACTATCAAAGCACGTGTATTTTTGAAAATCCAAAAGGTCAGATTGGTCACTGACTGCATGTCTTCTTGAATATTCGTCTTGAAGAATAAACCAAAAGTAATATAAAATGACATTTTACACCTTCCACTAGAGAGCAGAAAATGTGGTCTGTTCTAGCTCAGGCTAATAATAATGGATTTACATGCATTAAAATTGTTTTTTTTAAAAAAAATATTTACAAAAGTTCCTTAGTTCCTGTTGCTGGGCAGGTATACAGACTACAACAGTAACAATTTTTAATAGAAAGTTTAATCTTGCAAGAAAAAGTCTTCTCAGCACATCTGAGGCCACTATTCCATGGCAATTGTGTGGCCACTGATAGCAGCTATATACCAACATGAACACTCACGCTATCTATTCACACAATTCTATTCACACAATTCCTCTGATTCACCAATCTGCTTAACCTTGTAACTCCATTCTCCCCCACTTTTGCCACTCAGTAATTTAAACATACTCCCATTGAATCCAGTGGCTGAATCCACTTCTATTCCAGTTTATCCCTTCTATCTCCCACTCAGCCAAAATTACTGCTATTAATTCAAAGGTAACTCGGCCACTTTTTAAACCTGTTCCCAATGACTCTATTGATTCCAAATCATCTTTCTACTTCAGTGTAATCCTTCCATATCCTTTCCAGCCAAATCTCATCATTAATCTAAAGAAAACACAGCTATTTTTTTTTTAAAAATCTGCTTCCATCACATTTAGTGTTTGCAACCACTCCTTCTACTCCAGCTTATCTACTTTATCTTTGGACCCATCTACACTGCCAGGTAATGTAGTGTAGATGGCACATTAGTTTGGGGCATCCAAAAAACACACCAGGCTACTGTGATTTCACCCAGGTGAAATTTTTGCTGGTGCTATGATCAGGGATCACCATGAGACAGCCTGGGGAGGTAGGATGACAGCACCACCCTTCCCTCTCCACACCCTGCTTTGAAACAAAACAGCAGAAACAATGTGCTTGCCAATGCAGGAGGCTTCCCTGTAACTCTGTGGTGCTCAGAAATGACACAACAGAGCTTTTGAGAGGGGAGGAGGGATTCCCTCTCCAAAACTCCAGGATGTCATTTCTGAAGGAAAAGTGGCACTGACCATGCCTGCCTGTACCAATAGTGCTCCTTGTGTAGCTGCAAAAATACAATACAAACTGGTATTTTAAATGTCAGTTCATATGGCATTTTGGCCAGTGTCAAAGGGCCCTTCTTCTGACATCAATGAAATGCCATCATACCAGGACAGAAACAGAACGACACCATGACACCAGGAAACAGGAATGTGGTGCAATTGGAACACTGATGGCAACACTGTCAGGGGATGGGTTAATTGTGAGTAAGAGGAAGAATTACAGTGGGATGCACATGGTGCCCTGTGATAACTGATGGTTCTGCTTCGATTCCAGTTTATTTCCTTCAATACTGGTTTCGCCCCTTTATGAGATAAAGTTCTGGTTTTTGAAAAGTTCAGGGGTTGCAGCACATTTAAGCATTTTTCTAGGTCCTTTAAAATTTATACTGAAACCTGGAGAAAATTAAAAATACCTGATAGCCACCAAGTGCCATTGTGTTAATATGTAGTTTGGGGGAAAGTGTAGCATTGAAAATGGAAATCATATCTTGTTGCTTTATTAAAATAAAATAACTGTATTCTAGACTGATGTAAATACACTTCAGGCAGCACTGGGTCATCCTTCTTCTCCTTGCCGGTCATATAGGTACCCCATTCTGAGATCATCAAAGGTGCTCTGTGGATTGACAGTGACTAGGATTGGCAGTGGTTCCAACATAACCATAATTCAGTCAACATCTACTCCTTACTCCAAAATCCCCCCCCCCACTTTGCACTCTTTCCCTGCACAGGGAAAAAGTGATGGTGCCAGTCTCCAGTCTGAACATTGGATCATTCTAAATCAGACCCATACCAGCTATCCAGACTGCCCTGAAGCTAAGGATATTCCAAAATTTCCAATGAAGTCTAGACTATCCCTCACCTTTGTCTGAAGCAGGGCAAAACAGCAGTCCATTTGAGATGAATTCATTTTTTATTCATGTAGACACATTCAGAATCATCATTGCCAAGAGAAACACCACTACTTAGGTACACAAACAGTAAAAATGCATTAAATGCATACAGATCTATCGTAAAAAGAAGGGGGGAGCCCATGACCCAGCATTGTATCCCAGCTTGCTCCATTACTTTGATATTCATATGTTCAGCATAAATATTTGCAAAGTGCAACATGTCAATTTGATATGTGTAGGTTATCTTTCTTTAAAAAAATCTGTCTCCAAGACTACAGCATAGGGATACTAATTCATTGAATATTCTCTTTGTGGACTAACTATGAGTTTAAGAATATAAATACATTTACTGAGAAAAGGACCAATGATGTTTGTTATACCTGGATACAAAGTTAGTCCAAAAGCTTAACTATCTGAATGGACAGTTCAGTTGGGTGTAAATAGCCTTCAAAAGGCAGAATGAATATAACGTTTCTGGGCAGAGAATGAAGATAGAAATAAATCAAAGATTTATATTTGTAAAAATGCAAACTGATATGTGAGTCCGAAAATAATCATGAAGAGCCCTAATTTCAAAATGACCTCGTTGTTATTGGAGAATGCTTTTGTAGCAGCTGCAGTTTAAAGTGTTGGAATCAGTTATTTGGGGTTTTACTAAAGCATTCTGCAATCCATAAATTGAGCAGCCATTGCAAATGTTGCTTTATCTAGCAGAACAGAAAAAGTGAATGCAATTTCAAAATTGGTTTCCAAAAGAACAACTGAGAACAGAGAGAGTGTGGAACACAGAAGTGCATTATGAGGTCAAATAACATGGAAGCAGAATTGGAATCCACATTCTCAAAAGTCACATTGGGCAATGAATACACACAAAAGGGACATCAAAATTCCTGAAGCCTTTTCATAACACAAATGTCTTTAGGGGTGAATACTATTTTATATAAATGGCCTAAATGCAGAGCTGCTTTTTCAGGCAAAATAGTTCATTCTGTGATTTATAAGATCCTTTCCTTCTAATGTAACTGGATACTTTCCCACTTTGCATCCAAAAAAAGCGCACAGACCCATAAAAGGATAAGGCTAGAGTCAGCTGCACACCAAAAACTCAAAAATGTTAACACAGACAATATGAGTATTTAATAATTCCCAGAAGCAGAACATGCAATTAATATATTGTATCCCTAGGGAAGGAGTTAACAGAATGAGTGTGCCAAAGATGGAATATGGCTGCTGGGCAACTTTCCCCCCACTTTTTGGCTGTGAAACAAAATAGGAAAGTACTTACATGCAATATTTCTACAATACAACTGTTATTTTTGTTCACTCTCAATCACCCAATTACTTGAAAGAAGTTTTTAGTCTGAAGCTTTAAAGTAAAAAATCAATGCAGTGACAAAAAGGAAGCTATCTTCACTTTTCCCTTTGTTTTTCTTTCTTTGTTAATACATTTCTTTATGTTCTAATAATAAAAATACTGAAGCTTCAGTTCTACATTTGCTTGTGAGTATATTCCATTGAACTCAATAGATTTTGTCACGATCACGGACCTGGCGGGCCCCTTAATCACACACACAGAGACGTACTGAAGGCTAACTACTTTATTGAGTATATAAAAACAAGTCCAAAGAGTAAATAGTCCAAATATATGCAAGTGTTCAAGATGTTAAGCAAGTAGTCCAAAGTAACGTAGCAAATAAGCTGGAAGCGTGGCAAGGCTCCGCAATTCAATGCGAATCAGGAAACAGGGCAAAGTTCCGCAATCCAATGCGAATCAGGAAACAGGGCAAAGTTCCGCAATCCAATGCGAATCAGGAAACAGGGCAAGGTGCCGCAAAACCGCTGCGGCTCAAGAAACAAGGCAAAGGCAAGGCAAGGCTTGATGACCACTGCTGGCTTGTGGTCCCACTCCGCTTCGCGCCTATTCAGGAAAGACGTGGCCGGAGAACTGAGGATGCGTTCCCACGGCCCCTGTACTTAATCCGTCGGCCGAGGTCCGCGACGCTCTAGGCTCCTTCGTCTCCAATCTCTGCTCACGGACCTCGGTCGATCTAGGACTCTTGACCAAGCCCTCCTGCTAGACTCAATGTCTCATCTCCTATCGAAAGAGCGACCTTGCCTCTCGGCAGCTGTGTCGCTATCTTCCTGAGAACTTTCCTCCCTGGCACTTTCCCATTCGGATTCGTCCATGTTTACATTCTCGGGCTCTTGGGAATTCCTCCCCCCGGGGTGCTCATAACTCCCTTCGCTGCTTCCCATCTCCACCTGGTGATCGGAATCTAAGCTGGGCCCAAACAACATTTCATCCCATGCCAAGCTCTCTGTGGGAGACTGCGGCCCATCCGAAGGGCCCTGTGCTTCACCCCAGTCATCTAGCTCATCCTCAGAATCCACCTCTGCTGCTGCAGGCCCTAATGCTAATGGAACCCCAGGACCTATTCCTTGCCCTCCAGGCACGAACGAGAACTGCTGTGCTACACTATCCCCCCCCCCTCAGGGTAAACATATTTATTATTATTGATTTATTAACTTTATTTATACCCCGCACCCATCTCCCCCAGGGGATTCGGGGCGGCTTACATGAGGCCAAGCCCAATAACACATAATAACAACACAATAGCAATTATAAGAATAATACAATCAATAAAACTCAAACACAAGCAGTTACAGACAATTTAAAAGCATTTTGGGTGGGCCAAATTTAAATGTTAAAATTTAAAATAATAAACACTGGGTGTAGACAGAGGTAGTTTGCATATAGCATGAAGGCTTCAAGAACAATATGGGGCAGACACCCAACAGGTAACCAAAGTGCTTCTGAGGACATTTGCAGAGATTGAACACAGCAGGGTGTTATCTACTCTATTCAGGAAAGGCACATTGGAACAGCCACATCTTCAGGGTCCTCTTAAAGCCAAAGTGGGGGCTTGTCTGATATCCTTGGGGAGCGCGTTCCAGAGTCAGGGCGCCACTACAGAGAAGGCCCTCTCCCTCGTCCCCACCAACTGTGCCTGCAAGGCTGGTGGGAGCAAGAGTAGGGTCTCTCCAGATGATCCGAGAGATCGCCTGGGTTCGTAAACAGAGATGCGGTCACGTAGGAAGGCAGGCCCCAAACTGTTCAGGGCTTTGTAGGTAAGAACCTGCACCTTGAATTGGGACCGGAAGATGAATGGCAGCCAATGGAGCTCCTTAAACAGAGGGGTTGACCGCTCCCTGTAAGTCGCTCCGGTTAGCAGTCTGGCTGCTGCCCATTGGACCAATTGAAACTTCTGGGTCGGCTTCAAGGGCAGCCCCATGTAGAGTGCATTACAGTAATCCAATCTGGAGGTGACTGAGGCATGGACCACCATGGCCAGATCCGACTTCACGAGGTACAGTCGCAGCTGGCGCACAAGTTTTAATTATGCGAAGGCCCCCCCAATCACTGCAGACACCTGTGCTTCAAACATTAGCAACGAGTCTAGGAAGACACCCAAGCTGCAGACCTGTGACTTCAGGGGGAGTGCAACCCTATCCAGCACAGATTGCTACCCTATACTCTGATCCAGCTTGCAATCGACCAAGAGGACCTCTGTCTTGTCATTATTGATCTTCAGCTTATTCATCCTCATCCAGTCATTCACAGCAGCCAGGCACTCATCTAGTACCCAAGAGGCTTCCTTGGAATTAGGTGGAAAGGAGTAGTAGAGTTGGGTCTCATCTGCATAGGGATGGCACCCCACTCCAAAACCACAGATGACCTCTCCCAGCGGTTTCATGTAGATGTTAAAAAGCATAGGGGACAGAATAGAACCTTGCGGAACCCCACAGGTCAAAGGCCAGGGCTTCGAGCAGGTGTCCCCCAGCTTCACCATATGGGAATGACCCACCAAGAAGGACCGGAGCCATGACAAAACCATGCCCTCAAGATCCATCCTGGAAAGCCATCCCAGAAGGATAGCATGGTCGATGGTATCAAAAGCCGCTGAGATGTCCAAGACAACTAGCAGGGTCATACTCCCCCTGTCCAACCCTCTATGGAGATCATCCACCAAGGCGTCCAAAGTCGTCTCAGTACTGTGACCAGACTTAAAGCCAGACTGTGACTGATCCAGGTAATCGATGTCCTCTAGGAAACCCTGGAGCTGAGAAGCGACCACCCGCTCCCAGCACTTTGCAATTATTCAGAACCGTGGAGTCAAGGGAGGCCTTTTTTCAATTGTGATCTAACCACCGCCTGTTTCAACCCCAATGGAAATGTCCCTTGCTCCAAGGAAGCATTAATGATAAACACAAACCAATTAATCAACCCACCTCTGGCCGATTTAATTAACCAGGAAGGGCAAGGGTCCGGAGCCGATGTGGTTGCTCTCACCACCCTAAGGACTTCCTCCACGTCTTCAGGATGTATAAGCCGAAAGGAATCCCACAAAATCAGACAGACAGATGCCACAGTCACCTCCCCTGGAACTGTATTTAAGCTGGAATCTAACTCGAGGTGTATCCGAGAGACTTTATCCACAAAATAGTGTGCGAAATTGCAGCACCGAGCCTTCAGGTCATTGGTGACCTCCCCCTCCCCAGGAGGGTGGAGGAGCTCCCCAACGACCTGAAACAGCTCAGATGGTCTATTGGATGCGAACGCTATGCGGGCAGTCAAGAAAGACTCCTTGCCTGTTCATATAGCTGCAGTATAGGCCCTAATTGAGCATCTAGCCAATTCCACCTGGAGGAAATCTGGACACATCGAGATTTCCTCCAGGTGCACTCCAGTCTCTTTCTCACCTGCTTCATCTCTGCCAGCTCCTTAGAGAACCAAGGAGATGGCGTGACTCAGGGCAATGAGAGGGGACGTTCAAGAGCAATCATGTCTATCACCCTGGACATCTCGCTATTATAGCAATCAGTCAGGGTGTCAACAGGATCGCCAGCCTCCATGACAGGAAGAACTCCAAGATTCCTCAGAAAACCATCCAGATCCATCAGTCTCCTGGGGTGAAGCATCTTAATTGGTCCACCACCCCTGCGAAGGTTAGAGGCCGCAGCAAGTCTAAAACTGATCAGATAACGGTCAGACCATGACAAAGGAAGAATATTTTGCTCTTCCACTCTGACATCTCCACATGTTCAATTTTAGGGTGATAAGAGCTAACACACTAAGTGAAAATAGCGAAACTGTGAAAACTCTCAATCTCTGCCCCTTTGTTCCCATTTCCTGTGTCCTGCCATAGTGCAGCACTGATCACGAACAGACATGGATATATGTGCATCAGCACATCTCAGCAAACTAGCTGTCTAGCCATGGATACAGCAATTTCTGGGTTTGTTTCCAATCTGCAATCAATGGATATTGTGGCCACAGTCCCAGCCTCGAGCCATGGTTCCTGGGATGTTTCTGTAGTGGAATCATTTCATTTTAATCCAACTTCAAACTGGATTATTGTGCCTGTTTATAACCACCCTTAGCCTAAACTACTGCTTGCATATTGCTAGTGGTGCTTACTCTACATTGTGCAGGGCCTTTGTATGAGGTGGTTTTTGTAATGCTGATTCATTTTGCTGCCTCAATCCTCAAAAAGCTAGGGGGGTTTAATATCTGTGACTCATGTAAGCATCTACTTTATGTGACTATATATGCGTTTTTTGCTGAAATATGATGTATGTATGATATTGTAAAATATTGATATTATGATATGGATTTGGAGTGACTTATTAACTCCAAAATATCTGTAAAAATACAATCAATTTTACTGATAATTGTGTAAGAGCACCTTTGTGCTACCCTTTACTCTTTTGTGTCTGTTAGGGTACAGCCACTGCTCCTTTTGAGTGTTACATATAAACAGCTGGGGCAACCCCAACTAACTTACAGATATACTAAGTGTCCTAAAAACACTCTCACCACTCTCTCAGGTAGGCACAGCACAGCACAGCACTCGTCTGTGGACATTAATTCCTGATCATCACTCAATATTGGATGCTTTTAGTCATGGAGGCCTTTAAACTGGTTGATGTGACTGCTTCATGAAACACAGGTGGAAAATGCCTCATTCAGTGAATTAGACAATATTGCTTTTCAGAATGGGAATCATGAAGTCTGCTGGATGCTGTTGGACTCCAGTTTCAAGCAGACAGCATAGCCAAGAGTGTACAGTTTTGAG
This sequence comes from Anolis apletophallus, assembly GCA_030556195.1. Lineage (NCBI taxonomy): Eukaryota > Metazoa > Chordata > Lepidosauria > Squamata > Anolidae > Anolis > Anolis apletophallus. The sequence continues at coordinate 64,763,696 of JARBWK010000006.1, forward strand.
AGTTGCAAATTAGTTGTTACCAATCTATGGTAACCCTAAGATCAACTTATCAATAGTTTTATTGGCCAGATTGGTTGAGAAAACATTTGCCATTGCCTTCATTTGAGGCTGAAAGTGTGTGCCATATCCAAGGTTGCCCAGTGGATTTCATGGTGGAGCAGAGATTCCAATCATGGTCTCCAGAATTGTAGTCCAACACTCAAATTCCTACAGCATGCTGTTTCTACTTATACTTCTTTGTGTTGTTTGAGAATTTAAGGCAGGGCTGTATAGAACTGCAAATGAATTGATTCAAACCAGCAGCTGGAGCATATGAATCAAGATCTATAGACAGTTGAGTCTCCGGAACTTAAGCTCACTGAACATATGCATACACAGACATATTGTGAAATAAGTTTAGCATAGCTTTCACAGTGAACTTGGCATTTCATGGTCTTCCTGAGTTTTACTCAGACTCTTACCATCATTATGATATAGTTTTATATTTGTTAATAATGTACACCACATGTTGAGTGTAAAATCTGAGTTGGAAAAAAGAAACAGTCTTGACAGAGAAGTATTATGTTTTTTATTGGACAATTTTATGAATAGAGGCTCTGAATAAAATTCCATTCTGGGTGTAAAAAAGTATTCTAATGTGAAAGGCAAGAACTATATACATGTGAACTCCTCTTTGTTCTTCATTTATGGGAGTACAAACTTGTCATTTACAAGCTTTGTAAAGGTAAATTATATGGGAAAGTATACACTTGCTAAGGTGTACTTAAAACATAACATGCTGAAATCATGAGGGTTTTACTATCAAAAGAAGAAGACTAGTGTGCTTCCTGTAGCTATGCCATGAAAACTGAGTAATGCCTATCTTTTTTGCTGAGGACACCAGGCTGGGCTTTCATATAAAGAAGGAAAACGTTCTAACTCATCAAATTTCATCTCAAATACCCCCTTCTCTCATTTTAAGAAGAAAAAAATAGGCACACCAGTTTCTGAATGTGCTGCATGCAACATGACATGAACACTTTTGTTTTATTAGTTATGTTTATATCTTACCCTTAATCCAAAGAACCCAAAATGTTGTAGCAAGCTCTCCTGAATTATTCTCAGGGCAACAGCTTTGTGAGATAAGTAGATGATGGGCCCAAGGCCATCCATTCATGGCTCAGCTAGAACTAGGACTTCTATGTCTTAGAGCTTATCTACACTGGCCACTTAGCCTATGGAGAGTCTGGAGCAGTAATGTCACACTAATGGTGGGAAAGAGTCTACATAGTCCAACTGGGCCAAGACTGATTCAGCTCTTCCAGACTATCATTTTATTGTCTTTGTTGCTACTGAAAGGTAGCTCCAGAGCTCCAGGAGAGCTGGCCTGGGAGACAAACAATGAATACCAGATTCTCTAAGCTATATTTCAGTGGAAGGAACTGGAAGGCAGGGCATTCTCAGTGGTAGCTCCTCAACTGTGGAACTACCCCCCCCCCCAGCTAAATCATATCAGGTCCCTCCCTCCTGATCTTTAGAAAGGGATTTTTAAAATGTGACTGTGGAACCAAGCCTTCGGACAGTAGGTTCTGTGCAATAAGTAATACGGAATAAGTGCAATTACGATTGGACTGGTTCCCGGACTATGATTTTGGATTGTGTGGTTTTAATAATTGGTTTTAATGTTTTAAACTTTATAGTTTTTTAAGGCATATGTTTATTTTATTTGTATGCCGGTTTATTTATATTTAAAAAATATTTTTATTGTTTTTCAACATACAGAAATACAGCGAAAGAGGGGGAACAAGTATTATAGGAAAGTAGGAAGGATAGATAAAAAGGGGGAGGAGAGTGGGGGAATGGGAGGGGGGAGACAGAGAGAAATAACAATAATAAAAAACGACTTCCCATAGTCCTTTGAAAAGAAGTATGCAGTTGGCATGTGTCTCATTGTAGATCGTCGGGTCATCTTCTTGTAATCTCAGTTAAATGTCTAGAAAGTCTATGTTTATTGAGTATCCATTATTTTGAATAAAGTCTTTGAATCCCGACCAGTCCGTTCGTTTTGTTGTGGCACTGAGTTTCTGAGAGAGGGAGTCCATTTGGATTATATAAAAGAGTTTCAAGATCCAGTCATCAATTGTAGGTATCGTATCTTGTTTCCATACTCTTGCTAGAAGTAGTCTCGCCGCAGTGCTTATTAAGAAAAGCATGTATGTCGGTTTATGTGGTATCAAATTGTTGCCTACTTGTAAGCCATTCTGAGTCCCCTTTGGGGTGAGAGAGGGCAGGGTATAAATATAATAAATAAATAAATAAATTTCTGAATAGTCAGTCCTTGCTTAAGAAAAAGCAATGATGTCACAACTTAAAGGTACAAGCACACACACACAGAGAAAAACACAATAGTCATTTTTACTATTCATAAACAATCCCAAACCATTGATTTATAGTTGATTGATTTAGAGCTAAAGATTGATTTAGAGCTAAAGAAACCATTGATTTAGAGCTAAAGATCAAACTATAGCTCAGTGATAATATACATGCTTTACATTCATAAAGTCCATATTTCGCTGATATTATATTCAGGTTCAACTGCATATCAATATAAAAATTGATGAGAAGAACCTTTGCCTGATCTCCTAGATAACAGTTACTCAAAGGATATTAAGAAGAACATCTACAATCTCTTCTATCTTTAGCTAGACCTCCTTCCTTTTTTAAGGTTGTGAAAGAGATGTTATGGCATA
>JARBWK010000006.1:64766524-64781518 GCA_030556195.1 Anolis apletophallus
GACATTGTGCTCCCGGACTTGGGTCTGGCCCGACCCGGGACACGGACTCGAGGGCCAACGGCCTCGACGTCAGAAGAGCCCTTCTGATCTACAAGAACCGGTCGGCGGACTACCGCCGTCGACCCGACTGTTTGTGCCGTACGCCACCGACAAGCTGGGCTTGCCAGTGTCGGCACAGAGACTAACTCATTGTGAAGCATACCTGGTTGAACTGTGCTATAAGATAGCCCGACAACCGTTCCCAGCTAAGGACAAGGGACTCTCGACTAGGGCAGTGGCCACGTCGACTGCGTTCATACAAGGGATTCCCCTGGACCAAATTTGTAGGGCGGCCATCTGGGTCAACCCGCTACCTTTGTATCTCATTACCGGGTAGACACCCTGTTTGGGAGGGAGGCGGCCTTTGGTCGGTCGATTCTTAGCCCCAAGGCCCCACAAGGTGCTGCAGAATAGTCAGCCCCAGATCTCCCTGTTTTTTTGCACTGGTCGATCGACAGTTGCGTCGATCGAACACCTCTTGTTCATTGCACTGTCAATGTTAAGTGTGTGCCGTGCCCCAGGTAGGGGCACAGTCTACCGGTTAAAGCGCGCTTTACCCACTTACGGGTAGGTTGCACCAGTTGTGCACCCTTTATTCTCAGGTTGTGCTTGTTGCACTCACTGTTATGAGGCCTGTGTGCCTGACATGAATGGTGCTTGTTGCACTTCTGCTATGAGGCCTGTGTGCCTGGCATGAATGGTGCTTGTTGCACTTATGTTGTGAGGCCTGCGTGCCTGACATGAATGGTGCTTGTTGCACTGTGTTTACAAGTGGGAGCCTGCCTCCCACTCATTATATGTTTTAACATGTTATTTATTCAGGTTGCTGGTTGCAATAAACCTGTTCATTTTTCTATAATCTGGCTGGTTTGTCCCACCTCCTTTACCTTAGCTCGGTAAATCTTCATAAGTGTGCATTCACAGAGCTCTCGAAGAAGAATGGTAGGTTACATACCTGTGACCACCGTTGGAAGCCCGCGCTGGCGCGCAAACTTCATAAGTGTGGATTCACAGAGCTTCACTCGAAGAAAGATGGTCACAGGTATGTAACCTACCATTCTGTATTCCTCATCATTCCAGATAGCACTGTATCCTAACTTCCATCAGCTCTTGTAAAACAGCTGATGGGAGTTGGGATACAGTGATATCTGGAAGGCTGTAGTTTGTTCTGTTTAGTCAGGAGAGTGGGATTCGAATTTAGATACAAGACTTATTTATTTATTTATTTATTTATTTATTTCGATTTGTTCGTCGCCACTCCCATCCAGCTCGGGGCGACTTACACAAGATAAAAACACAGTAAAATACAAACACAATAAAAACAGTTAAAAACATCGGAATTAACACCAGAATTTAAAACATACAATGGGACGTAGCACCTACTAGATGCTCCCGGACTAGTGGATAGGATGTCTGATTTAAAAGTATCCTTTAACTTTTTCCCAATCTCAGAGCCCATTATCCCCAGTCCACACGCAGCTCATCCAAAATGATAAGAGTTGTCATTCAATGACATCTGGGGACCTAAACTGAGTAAAAACTAAAGAGCACTAATCACTATGTGTGAGAAGGTCCAGAATCCCCTATAGGCAGAGAAACATCATAAGCATGGTCATCTATTCAGTTAGTTTGCTTATAATAAACAAGTCTCAGGCAGCCATTTGAAATTTTCTTAGAAACTCTTTTATTCCAAGCACGCCAGCAACTCAAGCGCAATGGAGCCTCCTGTTCCTCTCCCATTCTCTCCCTTACCCCCTTTCCTTCACTTCCTCCCTCCTTCTCATTACTCCACATGTGTCTCTGTGCTCTCTTTGATTCAACATCCTTGGATCTTTCTGGTGTTTTAAAGGGCACCTTCTTTCCAACTTCAGGGCGGGACCCTCCACTGTCTCCTTTACACTATGAATATATATAGTCAGGCCTCTGTATCCACAGATTCTCCATCCATGGATTCAATGGCCCTCTGAAGGAAAGCATAAGGCTGATGAGGCCCCCTATAAAAATGAGTTTTACACTCCTGACTTAAAGGCACCAGATCCCATCTGATCTTTGGTTCCACAGAACCGTTTTCATTACCAGAGTAACCTGTTTGGATCCTTGAGAACAGTACTACAGAAACGTCATAACATCTAATTCATCTTGCAGAGGCAAAATCCTGCCCAAAAAGACAGCAACAGGGAGAACATTTCAAAAGCTGTGAGCAAATCATGCCTTCTCCCTTGCCACCATCCTCTGAACCTCATACCTGGAAAGGCATTCAAGTGCATCTAATGCAACATTAGGGACAAGTAAAATATACCTAACCTAATCTTGAAGGTGATTAGCAGACCCAATTATTCTTAACCATTTGAGTTTTCAGAATTAGCAGTAATATGTATACTCTGCTCTTTAAAAAAAATCAATGGGAAGAAGTGCATAGTCTTTAATTCTTGTGTATTAAAGAGCCATTTTGCTAAATACTCTCTTTTCATATTGTCATTTACCAGAAAAATAGATTTTAGCACAATCTACAAATCAGATAAACTGGAATTTATGGACTTAAGCTATTTTCATTAACTGTGGAACAAGCTGTTTGCATGATAATGTTATCTCAATCTTAGTGACTTCATCTTGCAAGAACTTTACAAATATATGGGTCTAATGCCTAACTGCAGATCTGTATTTGATCTTAAAATAAACTACATTCTCCATTCAGAGCAAAAATGCTTGCACCAACTGTCAGAAACTGCAGCCGTCTGCCAGAGAATGTGTCCACTCCAAAATAAACAACAGACACTGCATTGGCACATGTTTTAAATAAATTGTGGATATCGTGCAGTCAGAACTAGTTTATTCTGCACATCTGTAACAGTATTACGTTTTAAACAACACCGTTTTTCTTATTATAACTCTTTTTTAAAAAATTAAAATTATTTTTATAAAAACCCTCAACAGTTTTTAAAGAATTTGCTTCGGAAAAAATATATAATGTCTTTTTGCAATTCAACCCAGATTTCATTTAAGCTCCCCCCCAACCCCACCTTGAATTGTGACTGCAATACTTTTCAGGAATGATAAAACAAAGGAGAAAGACACATTCGACTACTTTAAGAAGACAGAGGCAGTGCTAGTAAGAGACAAGATCGTTGCTCTTATTTCAACTGGTGGATCTCTCCCATCAATGCTGATAGGGAATTCAATTGATTAACATTCAATTGATGTTAATCAATTGACAAGGAAGCAGAGGCAAACCCCTTGATGGCTGAACTACATAGATTTGTCATGTGATTCAAAGTGTCATTATAATTGGGTAATAATGTCAGCTCTGAACGATGCATAAGTGCACTAAAAGATTTAAAAGGTAAAATAGCATAAAGATTTAGCCCTTGGTGGCACAGTGGGTTAAACTGCTGAGCTGCTGAACTTGCTGATCGAAAGGTTGCAGGTTCGAACCCGGGGAGCAACTTGACTTCCCGCTGTTAGCCCCAGCTTTTGCCAACCCAGCAGTTCGAAAACATGCAAATATGAGTAGATCAATAGGTAACGCTCTGGTGGGAAGGTATCAGTACGCCATGCGGTCATGCCAGCCACATGACCTTGGAGGTGTCTAGGGACAACGCCGGCTCTTTGGCTTAGAAATGGAGATGAGCACCAACCCCCAGAATTGGACACAAAAAGGGGCGGTTCAAGGTAATTTTAAATGGTAAGCGAACATTATTTTGGAGCCCCCCCCCCAATCACTTGATAACAAAAGGTATAAGTTATTATTTATTTATTTGCAACATTTTTTCCTGCCCTTCTCAGTGGCTAACAAGGCAGCAATTCGATGCCCAAACATACAATGTAAAGAACACTAAAACATACATCATTAAACAATAACAGTTTAAACAAACATATACTCATCACTCAGATTAAAAATACATAGAGGTAAATAAAAGATTTATTTTACAAACCAGAAGTTTACATATCACATTATATGTTTTGAACTGGATTTTATGTGGCTGGATTTTATGTGGCTTTGTAGATGGGGCCTGAGTAGAATCCCTGGATGCGACCCCAGGTTTTCTGCTTTAAACTGGATTATATGAGTCTGCAGTGCCAGATCATCTGGGATAAACAGAAAACCTGGGATCAGATCCAGGGATAAAGCCCCTGTTTGGAAGGGTCCTCATATAATTGAATTCAAAACAGAATATACACACACACACACACACTATAAAATAAAAAAATATATAAAGTACTACATAACAATGTAATATAAAGTAAAAAATATAAAATAATATAAGATAGATTCCTTAGGTTATGACATGAAGAGAAGCTGATACGGGATAAATAGACCCCTTCTGCACTGCCCTATAACATCCAGATTATTATCTGCTTTGAACTGGATAATATGGCAGTGTAGACTCATATAATCCAGTTGAAAGCAGATCCTGGGAGTTGTAGAAGGGGCCAAAGAAAGAGGCAAAGGCTCAAAACGTGGAAGGGAATTAATAGAGCCCCCTTTCTTCCTAAAAAGGACAGGAAAGCCCACCCCCCACACCTGTCCATTGCAGTATTTTCCTGCAATGCAAAAAGCAATATAATATAATAATGAAATAATATAATAGCATAAAATATTATGTAAAATACAATAAAGTAAATTAATAGCATATAAAATAATGTAAAGTAAAATAATATATACAATATAATATAAAACAATCTAAAGTAAAATATATAACATAATGTAAAAAATAAAACGTATACAATAAAATAAAGTAAAATAAAACAATTTATAAAATACTATAAAGTAGAATAATATAAAATTGAAACAATATGAAATAAAAATGTAAAGTAAAATAATATATATTAAAAAGACAAAAAAGACAAAAATAATATAAAGTAATATAATATATAAAATAAAATATTTAAAATAAAATTATATATATATATACGTAAACAAAAATAACAAAGTAAAATAATATATAAAATAAGACAAAAATACAAAAAGCTGCAGGAAGCTGTCTCAAAGACAACAACCCCCCCCCCCCCCACACACACACACACAGTTCTCAGGAGTAAATGGGCATAGGCAAACTTGGGGCTTGAGGCTGTGAGGAATGCTAGGAGTTTAAGTCCAAAACACCTCCAACTTCCTCCTCGGTTGCAATCCGCGGGCCTGGAGGAGGGAGGGAGTGATGCCTCCTGGGAGCCCCCTCCCCCGCTGCTCCTCCTCAAGCCTCAGAGAGTGGGAGGAGGAGGAAGGCTGAGGGGAAAAGGGTGCGAGACTAGCGTGGAAGGGCAGTGAGCAACCCATAGCTCCACCTGCTGTGGCTTTTGAATGTGTGGAAGGTTTCCTTTAGGCTCAGCCTTTGAGGGGTTAGATTTCCTTTCTTGATGTTATAACATCAATTATACAGGACGCATATTAGCGCAAATAGTAAAAATAAATAATATGCATCCTGTATAATTGATGTTATAACATTTATTTTGGAATGTATAATGAATGTTTTTTCGATGCTTATGACTTTCTTACACTTGTGACTACTATGTCCTCTTGAAAAATATTGGTTTATACTTGCCAAAATAATTAATATTATTGATTGAATTGCCCTTCCTGTCAATGTTTGTTGACAGACTTCTTCTTCGCCTTCCCCTGTCCACGGAACCGCCCACGCGTTTCCTTCCTTTGGTTGCAATCTGCGGGCCTGGCGGAGGGAGGGAGTGATGCCTGCTGGGAGCCCCCCCTCCCGCCGAGTAGTGGGGAGGAGGGAGGGCAGCAGCGGCTTCCCTCCCTTCCTCCCCCCCTCCTCCCCGCTACTCAGCCGGGAGGAGCTCTCAGGAGGCATCACTCCCTCCCTCCGCCAGGCTGAGTAGCGGGGAGGAAGGGAGGGAACCCGCTGCTGCTGCTGCTCCTCGAGCCTCATAGCGGCATTGGAGCACACAAGGCCAGAGGGGCCCAAAAGCAGGCAGCGGCGGCGCTGCCTAACTTAGGAACATCGGCAGGGCCAGGACGCTGTCTGGCGCCAGCGCCCGGCGGGCAGGGGAATTCGCCCCTTCTCAGATGGCGCTTCACGCGGCAGCATCCTTGGCCTACCTGTACGACCGCCCCTGGACACAACTGAACTTAATGTCTGGGGAAACCTCTACCTTTAGACCTGTAGCATTTTGGTATAATACATGCAATACAGATCTAAGGAACAATGGTTTTGCAGTTATAAATAATTACATGGATATTTTTTTATGAAAGGCTGCACTGAAATGTTATAGGCAGTTCTTTTAGTGTCGCCTCCTCTGATGGAATCATCTGGTGTGGTTCACACATCCCTCTACCCTCCTAGTGACACCATTGATGGTTTGTTCCAGTGCTAAATGTTCATCCATGTCTAAAAAGAAGATAAGAGAGATGTATTCACTCACAGACTACAGTAACACAAAATCATAAGAGACATTATGTAGACTTTCGTCCCTGGTGATAATGTAAAGGCTATCACAGAAAGCGACAGAGTGAATTGTGAAGGTAGGAAAGAAAATGATTATTGGTAAAAAGAAGAGAAAACAGAGAGAAAGAAGTCTTGCTACCTTTCCTTAATATAGAAACAGAATAATTAGAACAGAACCAATAAATGAGAATTCTAGACAATTGAATAAAACCAGAAAAGCAGAGAAATGTCATGCCTTGATATCACAAGAGGACCTCTCACTAGGCAAGATAGCAGAGCATCAGATAGGCTATATCCTCCTAGGCTGCAGGAGGGCTTCTACTGAGATAGAATAAGGTTGATGATACACAATAATGGCACCCAGATGTGATTTTCAAGCTTTTTAAAAATATGTCAGGAAGAATGTTCTAAATTAAGAGTTAATGCAGGCAATAGCTCTTCTTAGAAAATGAAAGACAGAGGAGCCTTTACAATGGACATTCCATGGGAAACAAAAGAAGCAGAACTTCCACAGAAACAATGGCTGTTGGGACCAGAAATAATACCAGCAGTAGCACAGTGATGGAGTTTTTAAAAGGCAAGCCAAAGAAGAGGAGACAGAAGGAGGAATGCAAAGAGAGACAAGGAGAGTACAGCAGGCCCCGTAACAGTTGCATAAGAAGCTATCTCATTAAAGTATACTGTTTGTAATGTATAACACTGCAACCTGCTTCTTTGATTTCTGAAATAGTGTCAGCTGAAATAGCCAGGAATGACTTCTTTAAAATTGAGCTTGTAGATCTTTCCTATATAAGTACTTATTATAGCAACCATGTGTCCACAGGGAATAAGTTCCTGGACTTCACATACATGACTACATGAAACCATGGACAATAGCTAACTGAAGAAGCTATGGCCCAATAATACCATACTGTTGTGCTGGACACCCTAGAACAGCAGTTCTCAAACTGTGATCTGGGGAGCCCTATGGAACACACTCTCAACTGAACTAAGATTGGCCCCCTTCCTCCTGGCTTTTTGAAAGAAATTATAGGCATGGTTCTGGGACCAGGCTTTTGAACAATAGATGTAAGCAGCACTTTAAAGGGACAAATTGCAATGGTGGTATGACTGATGAGACTGGTTTTACTGTTTTAATCCTATGTATGGTTTTAATTATGAGATGTTTAATTTGTGATTTTATTATTGTAATTTTTTGTAATAACCCCTTAATGGGGCTCAATGTAATGCCGTCCTGATGGGAGATGAGGAGTGACGGGATATAAATGTGGGAAATAAATAAATAAATAGTGCTCTGCGAGGGGTGCCCAGGGGCTCCACAGGCACCCTATCTCCTCTGGGATTTATGCTGTTGTTGTTTGATACATAACAAGATTAGTACATAGCAAACAAGATCACTATGCTGGCTTTGTTATGCCATTGTTTTTTTTAATCTGTCTTGGACCCCAAATTGTCAATTCCAATGTAACCCCAACCCTACCCTAGCCCTACACCAAGGATGTATTTGTATGTAGATGTGTTGTATGTCTTGTTTTTAATCCATAAAAACTTTTAAAATAAAATTTAAAAAAGATTAGTACACAGCAAACAAGATCGCTATGCTGGCTTTTGTATTTGATCACATGTTGGACACTTCCCAAATGTCTAGGACTGGGTGATGCATCGACAAATAATGTATGCAGATCCAAGTAGGGTGGCCTTTTGCAGCTGACAAATGGTAATTTTGTCAGCCACAATTGCTTTTAAGTGAAGGCCATGGTCTTTAAATACTGTACCCAATGTGCCAATCACCACTGGGACCACCTTTACTGCCTTGTGCCAGAGTTTTTGCAATTCTATCTATAAATCCTCACATCATGTAAACTTTTCCCATTGCTTCTCATCAATTCTGCTGTCACGTGTAATTGCAACATCAATGATCCATACTCCCCCCCATCATGAGGTCAGAAGCATTGTGCTCCAAGACTGTCAGTCTGACTTCGAAAGTCCCAGAGTAGTTTGACATGTTCATTTTGTGTAACCTTTTCAGGTTTGTGATCCCATCAGTTCTTTGTCACAGGCAGATGGTATTTCTGGCACAAGTTCCAATGGATGATCTGAGAAATGGTATTATGCCTCTGCTTATAGTTCATCTGTGTGGTTTTCTTGCAGCAGCTGAGTATGTGATCCATCATTTTGTCTGCTTCCTTGCAGAGTCTACACTTGGAATCTGTCATTGACTTTTCAATTCTGGCTTTGGTGACAATGGTTCTAATACACTTCACCATCCAACTTGTTGGCTGGTGGAGCATTTTGTCTCCTCCCCTCGGAGAAGAGATTGGTTAATTTTGCAGAATCTGCTGGAAGGGAGGAGGGGCTGGCATGGTGGTGCCAGCCCCCTTTTTCCCTCAGTCTGCATCAAGACATCGCCCACCACTCCCGCCCATGGATAGTATAATAATGATCGCTCAAATGGTTTAACATTTGGGGGTCGGATAGGAATTCGCCCACTGGGTTTTGCCTATCCTATACTGTCTATTAGGGGCTTAGATGGAATGGTCGGCTAGTAATCTAGCTAAGCGTAAATAGTTGAGTTATTCAAAGGTTGTAGACACTTAAGGCACCCCTTAAGGGGTGTGGGGCATTATGCAAACACTCACCTAGACTGTTAATTTTAGGGGTGAGGTGATGAGAAATGTCCCAGGAACGGGAAGAGTCTAGTCTCAAAAGTTGAGAGAGATTTCTCCTGATGTTTCCCTTCCGGGTTGCCCGGGTTGAAATCTACAGGGGACCCAGGCAGTACGCCTGAAGAAGCTGAGGGGTAGACATTAAGAGACGCTACCTCAGCTTACGCACACCAAGTTGAACTGACACCAAAAGCTAGTTGAGTTACAAGTTAAATAGGTAACTATTCAATAAAAGTTGCCCAAATTTGAAACCATATATATTTGTGTCTGTCTCGTTATTTCGAGGGGTTGGAAGACAATTGCTTGTTCAGGGCTGCAATGATCAGGCCCTCCATCTCCTTTTTCAAAGTTCCATTTGTGAGTCACATCCATGTTTTTTCCCTGTCAATTTTGTTCTCATTTTTTCCAGGAACTGTCCATGGAGAGTCGTCTTTTGCCTATTATTATTACTATTATTATTATTGCTAGTACTACTACAAAGGTGGATAGCCATCTGTTGGGGGTGCTTTGATTGTGTTTTTCCTGCATGGCAGAAGAGGGTTGGACTGGATGGCCCCAGGGGTCCTCTATTGACATATTATCAAGTTTAATATTAGTTAAAATTCTTCATTTAAAAAGGTGTTTTTTAAAAAAGCACTGTGTGAATTAGTTCAAACAAACACTCTCAATTTATCTGTCACTGGCCCGACCCATACCTGCCATATATACATATAATATAATATAATATATATTGTAATATATAAACATTTATTGGGCTCCATGAGGAACTTTTGCTTCAAAAAGTGCTTCATGGCTGAATTGGAAAATACTTTTAACTAGGAGATGCTAATTATATTGGTTTTATTGTTTCTACTGTGGTTTTATATTGTTTTTAATGTTTAATTTGTATTTTAATATTATGTGTACTGACTTGTTGTAAACCGCCTTAAGTCGCTGGTACGCTGTGAAAGGTGGTATACAAGCATAGTTAATAAATAAATGAATAAAAGTTTGAGAACCCTAGAAAATGCCTCCATGTCTTTTGTGAGACATGGAGAAATCAAACCACGCCTACTGGTCTCATGGATATGAAGGCTGAACTGCATAACAACAACAACAGTAACAACAACAACAACAATAATAATATCATCTTCAAATAATAACTGGTTTTGAAAGAGCATGTGGTGTCAAAGCTGTCTCTTCATTTTTTACTATGCAAATAACTCTGTCAAGACAACAATGCCATGCAATAATTTTCATTGTCACTGCATCAACACTGCAATTGTCATATAATTCAATTTAGATATAGCCTTCTTTCTTAAACATGCCATTATACACCTATTTTTTTTAATAATTGAAGGTTAACTATGAATTTTATCATGGCAGGAACGAATGGTGCTTTCAACAGTATAATTTTACTATGCAATTACAATGAAGAACAAAACCACGACAATGAAGCATGTTGATCTTGTCACCCAGAAAGTGAGGCAGCACATTGAGATTCACACTGTGTATTAGTAACCATTACATGGGGAGAATGCAGAACCTGGGTAAGGGACTATAAGAGTGGTAGTCAAGTATCATGTAATTACTCTGATTAGCAAAAAGTACAACTTGAAGATAACACCACTTGGTTTTAGTCTGTTAATATAACAATTTTGAGTGTTTTTCCCCAAAGGAATCATAGAATTGGGACTTCTACAAGAGATTTTTATGAGAAAATTGTGAAGTTCAGTTATTAGACAGGCTGGACCTCTATATATAGGAGTATTTGCTGCCCAGTAAGTCAGGACTGGGGGATTTTTCACAGTCTCTATATAAACTCTAAACTGGGAGTATGTAGGGATCATGAATAAGAACCAGTCATGAATGCAGAACTCTAGATTATATATTAATAACAGATTTATTGTTTTCCATCCATCACTTCCAAGGAACTTACTGTATGAAGGTGGCAATCCAGTATTAAAGTAGGACTCCCACCTTTGGCGACAATTCCTATCACACAATGTCGTGCACAACCCATTGCTGATCTGTCACTTTTTCAAGGGTGGGGGGAATATTCCCTGCTATTGACAGGAAAACTCATCAATAGTTCCTGATCATGCTACAGTTACATCACTTATCTCATGTGATGAGTCTGATATGCTTCTGTGCTGGTATGTCAGCACACAACTGAAATCAGGGGGAAGGATTGTCCATCTTTTTCACTCCCCCTTGCAGTGATTAATGGTTTGAAGTTTTTATTATTCTTTTTTATAAACCTTTGCTGGAATTCTAAAGTTACTTTTACAAGTATTTATTTTTAAAATATAGAGCAGCTGAACTTCAGAGGGTAGGCTAATAACTAGAAGTACAGTTGGCGCTTGATGCACAAGTGTCTGTGGTGGCCGAGAGAGCCTTTGCACAAGTAAAACTTGTGCGCCAACTGCGACCATACCTCATGAAGTCTGACTTGACCACGGTGGTCCATGCCTTAGTTACCTCTAGATTGGACTACTGCAATGCACTCTATGTGGGGCTACCCTTGAAGACGGCCCGGAAATTACAACTAGTCCAACACTCAGCAGCCAGATTAATAACTGGGGTGACTTACAGGGAGTGGTCAACACTCCTGTTTAAGGAGCTTTATTGGCTGCCGTTCCCCCTCCGGTCCCAATTCAAGGTGCAAATTATCACCTATAAAGCCCTAAACAGTTTGAGATCCGCCTACCTTTGTGACCGTATCTCCCTCCATGAATCAGCCCGGGCCCTTCAATCTTCGGGGGAAGCCTTCCTTTCGCCCCTGCCAGTTTCACAGGCTCACCTGGTGAGCACAAGAGAGAGAGAGCCTTTTCCTCTTTTGGCCCCCCGGCTCTGGAACTCTCTACCCAGGAAGATTAGAAAAGCCCCTTCTTTAGAAACCTTCAAAAAGAACCGAAAAACCTGGCTCTTCCACTGCGCCTTTGGTGAGTAGGCACACAACCTCACACTACTGTTTTCCATGACATTTCTGTCACTGGAGTATACGTCCTCTCCCTCAGGGAAAGTTTGGTTCTGCAACCCTGTTTTTTTGAGCTCTCCTTACAAATAACCTGTTCTTCCTTATCTCTCCCCGGAGTTTTTAACTTTTTATCCTGCACATGTGGCCCGCCCATTGTTTTTGTGATCGTGCTTATTGTAATTTTATACTGCTTAATGTATTCCTGTGTTGTTATATAATTATGATGCTGTTATCTGCTGCTTAGTGTATTAGGTTTTATTTTGCTGTACTCTGTTGTTCGGGCTTGGCCCCATGTAAGCCGCGCCGAGATGGTGGCGGGGTGTAAATAAAGATGATGACGATGATGATTACTACAGCCACTGGACCACAAATCAGCAACTCATCACAATTGAATAGCTATAGAGTGATATGGGAATGACCATCCAAGTATTTGTGGCAATCCCTGATCATATGAATGCCACAAAATATTGGTTTCATGAAATAATGTCCTAAACAACATTTTATGAGAATCAACTGCTGGAGATTTTTATATTGGTGTGACAAAATTATGGCAATAAGAAAGAAGAGCAGCTAAAAAAGATGAACAGTAGTCAGATAATTAATACTTAATAAAAGTTCTGAATATATGAAATGTGCTGCATACCAGCATCACCATGATCACATTATAATTCTAGAAAGGCATGATTCCTTTTATACAGTCTTTAGGACTTTTATGCTTTTTTTGCCTTTGGAAGTAAATCATTTCTTATTAACCACTAATCCTCCTCATAGCCACATCAAAACCTACTGTATAAAAGGTCTCAAAAACATCTGCAGTATGACATGAGGACAGACTAATGCTAATGTCCGGTGAGAACATATAACGGCTTTGCATATACCTGGATTGGCATCATTGGTATTTGTGTGCCCTAGATGTCTAATAATCAAATCCACATATCCAATTTAGTCTGTCCTGTAATAAACCACAATTTCCCTGGGATTTCTGTTTACTCAAAATATACACACATATGCTCACAAGTACTGGGATGTCAGGATTTTTTTCCTGCCAAGAAAATAGCTAACCATGACAGTTCAAATATTAGAGGGAACCACCATTTCAGAATAACACATTTTGACTGTGGGCATAATGCTAATAAAAAGCAGATTACCCACTGTGAGAAGTTTGCACTGCCTGCCCATTTGTTGCATGGTAAGTTATGTGTATCACACATTAATCACAGGCTCCTAGCTGAAAACTGAACGCTATAAAACAAATTTAATTGCATTAATTGGAGGCTCTGTGCATAGCAACAACATTTATAAGGCACAATTTATTCTGATTAACTTCTATTTGATAGCACACATATTGAAGTTAGGAGAAAATATCTAAAAACCCAATCCAGCTATATATGTAATCTGCTGAAACCTATTCCAAGCTATTTGGTACTCAAAGCCATTCACAAATGAGTTAAATGCGTTTACATAAATTGAACTTCTAGCAAAGTGAGCTTATTGAGAAGAAGAGTGAGAAGAAGAGATTGATTATCACAACAGTCCTCAAATAAATTAATCAGAAATCTGTAGTGATTGAATAGAAACATATGTTATTAATCACAAGTTCAACCTTATCCATATTAATCATAATATAAAAACAATAATAATATCGTACATTGCTTCCACATTAAACAAAAATGGGTACCCCATAAGCAGCTCAATTCAATGGCGCACATGTTCATCATTTATACTACAAATGTTTGTTGCTTTTAATAATAATAATAATAATAATAAATGTTGAAAAGTACTTGAAATACAAGTTTAATTTGTCTGGGTCATTTGATGTTAACTGCAAATATTACCATCTTTGGGGGCTGCCTCCTGCCACTGTGCTATTGTTTCTAAAATTGAATTTGAATTAGAGAAGCACAAGGAAAACACATTTTCCTTTGAAAACACAGTCACAGGGAGCTTGACGCATTGTTTTATAGCAGAATCATACTTCTGTGAAGTTCCCATGAATCTAGGTCTGCTTCAGAGCAGAGCATGCACTTTTGTAAGTTACGTCCATTTGCCCCTGGAGACAGATGGCCCAAAATCAGATATGGGAAACAGACAGGCTGCAAGTTACCTATATCTACAACTCAATATTTGGCCTTCAAGATGTCTGGAATATTAACTCCAAAAAACTGAGGCTAGGTAGGTCAATGTTAAATGAACTGTGGTAGCCCCAAACATCCGAGGGTGGAATTCACTGCTTTATCTCCACCCTCCATTTGGGGAGTAAGGAACCCTTGCTTGGTCACAGGTGTTTGGGACTGTCACAAGCAAGAAACAGTGGGTTACACCGTAATATACAAGAAGGAACAGGGTAGGGTAGCAAGAAATACAAGCAGTTTAAACAAAATATAGTTTATCAATTTCAAAAGTGTAGCAAAGAGCATAGAATGGATTATATCATTCAAATAATGGCATGAAATAGTAATCATACAATGTCATATAACACAAAATACACAGAGCATACAGAGAATGATGTTACACCTCCCTCCACTTAAGAGGAGCCACTACTCACAATAACAGTCTGTTTGACTTATATATAAATGCAGTCAATATCATATGGTCATCCAAAATAATGTCCTGGCAAACTGAAGAGTAGGGGACGGAGCCTGGCTCACAAGAATGTAGGGATGAGGGATGTTCGAGTGGAGAGAGGGAAGAGATGTAGGGAAGCCCAGAATGGAGCGTAGCGTAGTGGTATGACGATCCCGCTGTAGGCGCTGGTAGGCGCAGGTCCGGGGCACCAAGCTGCGCCAAATGGCGTGTCGTAATAGACTTGCTATATGCAGAGGCTGGTGCGCTGGCAATTGCCGGCGGGGAATCGTGATGAGGGCAGCCGGGGGCCGTGTTGCAGGGAACACAGTCCTCCCCGGAGCGCGGAGCCCCCCCAAAAACTTCC